>APFE031667081.1:121692-220730 GCA_000404065.3 Pinus taeda
TAGAGGTCCATCTATTTTTACCAACATGACCAATCATCCATAAATAGCATCCTGCAATTCATAGACCATGATCCATATATCTAAAAATAGACATAGTCTAAAAATAGACTTTGCGCCAAAAATAGCTTGCAGGCCCACCTAGTGAAGGCAACTTCTTTTCACTAAGCTCCATCACCATGTTGCATTTTCAACAGCAAAGCCCTGAATCTTAATGCAGTAAAATACTACATTATCAATGCTAATCTATACTGGAAAGACCCTCTTAATATCATTCTTCTTTGTTTAACTGAAAATAAAATAGAAGGAATTATAGATCAGTTCCATGCAGGGTTTTGTGGTGGACATTATTCCTAGAGAAAAACAACCAACAAAATTTTAAAGGTAGGTTTCTACTGGCCCACACTTTTCAAAGAAGTTGGAGCAAGATTAAGGAGTTACACATCATGGCAATTATTTGCAGGAAAACAGAAACTGCGAGTGCTTCCTTTGGTTGCTCCTTTTCTACAATGGGGGTTGGACTTTATAAGGGAAATTCATCCACATCAAGTAATCAACACATATGGATTTTAACTGCTACAGACTATTTTTCCAAGTGGGTAGAATCCATACCTATTAAAAATGCAACTGATTCTGTTGTGGTTAAATTTCTTCAAGGAAACATCCTATCAAGATTTGGCACACATATCATTTCGGTCGCCCCTCACCATCCAAATTTTATTGTCGGGGGGGGTTGAAATGGGCAGTATACGAAACCATGCCCATCCCTACAAGTCAACACCATAACTTTTCACACCCCCCTCAGGTTAAACCTCTAACCGCTCCCCCCCCCTCCAAAAATCAATTTCCCTCACTTTCGATACCACTCTCCTACCCATTGTGATCCTGCCATTCACTTTCTGCCACATCATTTGTTCGTTAACTCCACCAATTGCATCTACTCCCTCCACAAGTAAGTCATCAAGCAGCAAATGGTTTATTCGTTAACCCAATGGACCCGTGCCACCCTCAACAGAAAAGCCACACTGTTATACAAACTTCCCTTTCACTTGTTAACAAGTTACTAAATTCATTAATTGTGAGTGTGTTTCTTTGTTACAGGTTCGTTGGGCTAAACTATGACATTTTCACCCTTCAACAACATTATCTGTTTACTTTTTTTCAGCTTATTGCCTCTGTTCTTGCCTCCAAAACCTGACTCCTCTCTACGTATTCAAACTTCCACATCCCTTTGCTTGACAGAGACCTCAAAATCCATGAAACTCTCTGCGAATTTGACCTCTTTGAGATGTATTGTTGGCTCGAGGACAAATACATTGACAAATCCAATGACATTCAACTATGGGAGTCCAATTTACCCCACTATATTTTTCCTCGTACCCACAACACCCAAAGTTTGTTGGGAAGTTCCATGCATCTTATTTTCCAAGCCAAAGGGCCATCATTACCCCCACTGGAGAAATTCTCTTTACTATTACTCCTCAATCCATAAACCAAATAATGCAAGCCCCCACAGTAGTGAATGCTAACCCATTTTTCTATGAAGAACTTGTTGAGTTATACCAGAAATAAGACTTTGCCAAGAGGGCCAAAACTTGAGTTGTTCTTGACAGAAGATGCCCCATTGCCAAATAAAAATCCTCCCTATCCCTCCTCTATTTTCCCAGAGAGAGCCAAACAAATCATCACAATTTCCTTCTACCTCCTTGGCTCCTACTCTGATAAATGGGTAGATGAGGCCATCATAGGATTTATTTCCATTTTCTTTGTTGATTCTAAGCCCTCCATCATATTTAACTTTAGCCAATTTCTTGTAGAGTCAATTCATTAGCAGCTTATAAAATTCCCATCTGAGGAGGTATTCAAGTATACTTCTGTGTTAGTTTACGTGTTCTTTTACTTTCAAGGAGACTGTTACACAAAAATATCATCACCTTGATTATTTGTAGTCAGTATGGGTCTATCATCACTTGTATTGTCCTCCTAAGCAAGTCTCAGACCTCAGCTCTTCAAAATAAGCTTTGGAAATGAGAGAAAGACATCAAAAAACAATGTAACTCTGGTTCTGCACTTTCTCTCACTTTTGCCTGCGAGCCCACACCCTTTGTTCATATTACCTACGTACTTATACACTCTGTCTGTAAAGGGGAGGGTGAGTACCCCTGTGAAAGTCAAAAGGTGCAATTTTTATCTTAAAAAACTCACTTTAGGTTAATTCTAGATGATTCTAGAAGGAATTTTGATGTGGATTGTTTGCTCCAAGGTGGTTCATGCATCCCAAAAGAGAAGGATCTAATCCCTTGTTAGGAGGAGCTATCCCTTTGAAGGAGGATTTTATCCCTTTGAAGGAGGACCTAGTAACTTCCCTCCATTGCACTATAAATTGAGGCATTGGGTTAGTGGCTAGGGATGTTAGAAGTTGAACATTTTTGAGGGTAAATGCTATTGAAATCAAGACTTCCTATTTGAGCTTAAGAGGAGAGATCACATACCTTTTTGGCCTCATTGGGAAGTGAGTGAAGCTTGTCAAAGTAGAGGAGACTTCTTGTTGGACCCTAGGAGGAGCTTGTACAGTGTCAAGGCAAAGGTTGTAAGGTTCTTCTCTTTTGAATTAATACAATCAAGCTCATTTTTCTCAACAATTATCTCATGCTATTTTTTTCATGGACTCCTTGACTTTCATGTTAAATATGTTTTATAATATTGGATATTCAGGTGTTATTTAATCGTTTTCCTTGTTTGTGCTTGTAGGTTTGCAACAAAGGAACTTACTTGGATCAAAGGAGTGAAGGCATCTCCGAACTTGCGTTCGAAATGAGGTAGGCTTTAAACACATTTGTTTGCCATTATTTATAAAGCACATTTAGAGAAAGATAGTGTCTGGTTAGTTTGTTTGTCAATAGGTCTTCATTAGATTCTAGGAAGGTCTGTCTTGTCCGCAAGATCAACTCATTCCGCGTGACAACTATGGTAGGAGGATTTGGATCTGGGTGGGATCTAGTAGAGATTCTTTTGGGAGCTAGTGTTCAGATCCTAACACACAGACAAACTGAATATACACACGAGTATAAAGGACACCAATTTTAGAAACAACCTTATTATACAAATCTTTTGACTAGGCACTCTAAATTCAAATGAAATGATAAATTTTCAATAGTTCCCTAGTATGGTCGCCACTATGTTATCATTATGTGATTGTGAAGATTGGCAAGACAAAGTCACAAAAGATACATCAAACTGCTTAGGAGTCTAGGATCTAGCCCTCCTAGATTCAGAGAGGGCTATCTTTGTATATTTATGATTTAGCTTTATTCATAATGTTTTAATATGTTAAGCTAGATGTAATAATGAAAGAGATTTCTTACTTGATTGCTTGGTTGTTTGTTTGTTTGGTTGGGGTGGGTCATATTTGAATCCTTTCTATTGGGCTATGGAGTCAAAGGTTGGGTCATAACATCAATTTTCCAGAGCATTTGTAAGTGAAGCTAACTATATTTGCTAGATCTAAAAGCATAATGAAAAATGAGATGACAAAATAATGATATCAGTAATGATTAAAAAGAAATTAAGTATTTCTTAATCATACATCAGAGGAAAACATTTATATTGTAAACACAGATAGAAATAAGATTCTCCAACAACATATCTTAATCTAGAATTTCTTCTCTACAATAAGACTTAATGATGCATAATGAATAAACAACAATACATTCAATCACAGAAAGGAAGACATCACTAGGTTAACACAGTTCAAGTATCTCACAAACAATCCTTTTATTGATGCTCCAGCTGAAAATTACAATGCTCCAAAAAGAACAGAGAGTTCAAATGACTCGAGCCCAACCACTAATACTTCCAATGCATGAAGTAGTTAACAAAAAACTACAACTATTTCCTTATACACTTGGCAATTTTTTATTAATTACACTGAAAGAAAATTGACTAGTGTAACCACGGAGTGGCGACGATGAGAAAATTGGGACATGTAGTCCTTTTTTTAGGGATATTGTTGCTGAGAAATTAATTTCATTGTAGTGGCTCTACTAACATGGCTAGTGCTAACTCAGATCTACATTATCACTTCAATCATCCTTGTCTTTCTCCTCCTGATAACCACATAGGTCACTCCATGCTTCTTCATATGGAATCTTGATCTTAATTAACCTCCTGTATATTTCATCAACTTCAGTGTATTTTGTAAAAGTGGGGTTGACCATAAAAACATATTTCAGCTCATGATCGATATAAATTGTAATGATGATAGCCTCCAACAATGCTTTTTCTGTTATGCTTCCTTTAATATTAGAGATATTTGTAGCATCTTTGGCTGTGCCTTGGAGCCTATTGACATAATCTTCTCTGGCCATGAGTTTTTCATTAATGACAAACATAGAAGGGAGACCTTTCTGGGTTAAAGGCTCCATTCTATTAAAAAACTTGTTCACTATTACCTCTAAACCCCGACATTTTTATTCTAGTTGTACATTTAAGTTCTTTTTAGTTAACACCTTTTTCAGCTGAAGAATAGTTTATGTTCTCTCTGCTATTCCCAGCTATTCTAGCTCATACATATTCCTTGAATTGAGAAATTTGACTATCTTGTTGGTTGTTGTTGGTATGTCTCCCAGCTCCAGATTAGTAATTGAAATAGATTCTTTAGCTTTTTCTACTAACTCCTTATGTTCAAAGATAATTTGTATGTTGGGCAAATTTCATTCATGTCATTGATGATGTTGTTCCAGATGATCTCCTTCACTCTTCCTAGAGTGTTACCAACGGATGATTCCTTTTCAGATTTCTACAACCTTTTAATTAAGGTTCACGCCCTCTGCATTTCTATTGATTTTTCACTTTCAGCTCTTTTGATTTGGTCATATAGAACATTAACTTGGGTTTCTAGTCTCTTGATCTCCTTAGTTTGAAGATTCATGCTCTCCATGGATCTGGCTAGTTGTTCTGTATTGCTTCCTCTCCCTGTAGCAATAATGGCTGGAGTGGTTGTAGGAATTGTTGTAAGACAAACAACCTCCATAGTGGTGTTGGTTTTTTGTGCTGTCTTTTCCTTGTCTTGTATCATTTTCTCCATATTTGCTTCCATTTGATTAATTTGGAGAGATTTCTCTATTATTAACTTCATCATTTCGGCCTTCTGGCTCTCTGTTTTCTCTATCTCTTTGGTCAAGGGATCATGTGTTGTAGGCATTTTGAGTTTCTTCTTCAAAGCTACTATATTCATCTCCTTTTTCTTAATTATTTCTTCTATTACTTTTACATCTGAGGGATCATACCCAATTCTCACTACTAAGTCTTCCAAAGACATAATTCTATTGTCCTTTGACTGGGATGAAATCTTTTCCATCTTTAGATGAGACTGGGAATTTGGCAAGGCCACCTGTATGTTAAACCCATTCATGGAGGTACTGGTCAGAGTAGAAGAGATCATTTCACCTATTTTCTTGTACATTTCCAACTGATCAATAAGATGAACATTCTTAGCATCAAACTCAAAAGTGTTATATTTGTAATCAGTTGGATTTTTAGGCTTTGTTATGTGTGCTTCCAAAAATGCCATATGATTTTTCCCTTTTTTCTGAATCAAATGTTGAGAGGATTATGCCTTGAGAAGTTTCACTTTGCTTCCAGAATTGAGCATAAGTGCTCTTTTTCAATATCTCATTCCTGATTTTAATTTTGTTGAAAGTGTCAAAGACGATCTCCTCCTTTTCTCCAGTTACATTTGTAGATGTGGACACTTGAAGAGACTGTTGTCTTTCTAAAATTGGAATGGCAAGAAGAGATTGACCCCCTATTGGGGATGAATCTGGAATATCACTGAGATTGATGACTATTTTTTGTGGTAATTCCTTGCCTATGTCCATGTTCATTCTGGCCCTTTTCCTAAATTTCAATTTGACTTCTTTCATAGAACTATCAATCCCTAGTAACAGATCTTCTCTTAGCCTTTTCCCAGATGCTTCCTCTTCTTGTTTCTTGCCTTTGTCTAATCTATCTTTTGTTCTTTGTCTTTCATGTTGTCTTGGGGTCTATGCACTTGAAGAATAAATTACTTGTTCCTCAGCCTCTTGCAATGTGTTAGGAATCCACTCAATTTGGTTCATACATTTCTCTGTTACGGACCTTTGAGTGTGAATGTAGGGTGTTGACTTGTTCTCTACCATTTTCCTGGAGATGTTGCCTCATGTGTCAGATGACCATGTAAAACTGTGAGTGAATTTCATTTCCTTCAATCTCTTATTTTCCTCCTCACTTGTTGCCCTGCTATTGCAAATGAAATGACCAATCCGAGATTGGATCCTAAATTGTGATTTCTTCTTTGCTTCAACAAAATTCATTTCATTTGCATTGATCATTTGTATGATATATTCAAGTGAAAATATCCTCATGGGGAGGAACTTTGACAGCTTGGAATGGGCCAAATCACATCCATATACTCTTAATTCAGTATAATTTTGGTACAAGTACCAATCTCATGTTCTTGCTTGATTTGTCAACTGCATGATCCTTTTAATTTCTTCTTTGATTCTGGGTTCTATAGTTCCATAGATGAGTCTCATAGCTAGGTGAACAAACATTTCTACAAATGTTTTGTAGCTGAAATCCTTTTGATCCTTCATCACTAAGGTTTTCCATAAAATAGCAGATTAGGGTTCACCTTCTTCATTCAGCTTGCTCATTATAAACTAAAATTTGTCTACCTAAAAGTAAACAAACATATATACCAGAACTTTGGAGTACTAAAACACTTCCTTTGTAATGAAACTTAAAAACTTCTCATGGATGACATCTTCTATAAATTGACTAAAATTGAATAGGATAGAGGTCTTTGATTTACTTGATAATATGGATAGGAAAACTATAGTAGCTTCATCAAACCACTAATCTAAATAATATCCCGGTAAATAAGAAAGAACAATGACTATATGTCTGGTTCTATCAGGAAAAGTAGAGGAGGAATAAGGAGGATTTTTGCTTGGTAGTGGGGTTTCCTCAGTCATAAAGATTTCTAAGGTTTTGGCTCTTTTGGTAAAGTCTATCCTCTGATACATCTCATTGAGGATCTCATGGGAAAAGGAAGTGGTTCCTTCAATGATAGGAGCCTGCATCATCTACATAATATACTTGGCATCAATGGTAACTAATATGTGTCCTGTGGGGGCCATCACTGCCCTTTGCTGTGGGTTATAAAATCAGTGGAATTTCCTTATTAGTTTAGGGTAGCTATGGGTTTTAGGAAAGATGTAGAAGGATAAATTATTGTCCCAGAGCCCTATGTCATCCACTTCATCTATGAATTTATCCTCCCACTAGAAGTAGATGTCAAATAAACCAAACTCTAAGAGTGTCTCATATATTTTGAAGTCTCTGTCTGCAAGGGGTATGTGATCCAAATCCAGTGATAGATGCACCATTGTATTAAACACCTCTAGTTCCTTCTTCTTTGGTGGCATCGTTGTCTTCTACAAAAAACCTTTAAACCTGAATTGTACCATATTTGTAGTTGAATTGCAACAGAAAGGGTTGAGAAGAAGTGGGAATTCAGTGAGGGAGAAAGAAAAGGAATGAATATGAAGTGGGATTCGAGAAGGGGAATGCTTGATAATTGTAGAAAAATAGATTTTTCTCCACCTGTATGCATATATGAATTTTGAATTGCACCTGTAAGTAGACAAAGCACGTTAAAATTTGTAAATGGCTTTAAATGGTGCATGGGGGAAGTGGTTTAGACAAGGCGGAAGCCACTTTTTGGGGGGGCCTAGGAGTGATAAGTGGAATTAGCGAGGGGTGGTATGAAATCTTGAGAGTGTGACACCTCGGTGGTTTGAAACCACGGATTTCATACCCTCCCCCCTTCCTGGAATTAACATTCAAAGCATGAGGGGGGTCTAGAAAATGATATGGGCTGTCAGTTCAGATGGTGGGTGTGGAGATTCGATGAGAGGTGAGGGGTGGGTTATGTTTGATGTGATGGGTGGGGATAGAAGAATTAATAGGGGGGGGGGGGGGGGGGGATATTGAATATAGGGGTATAGAATAAGGTTAGGGAAAATAACATAAGACCCCTTCCCCTTTTAAATTTCTTTTCCCAACATTGGGAAAAAACATTGAGATATGTCATCAAACCTTAAAGAATTTCTCATATTTTTTTTCCTTTGCAATTCTTCTTAACCTACCTATCCTTACTTTTCTAATCTAACATTTTTTCTTTCTTTTTACATTTGCAGGGTGCATTTGGACCTACAGACCCTTTCTCTTTCTATTTTTATTTCTAACCTACTCTATCACTTATTTCTCCCATTGGTCCAGATTGAGCAGTTGAACCAATTTCATTTCTACCTAACTAATGATTTGCTAAGCTTAAACTATTTAGCAAATTTTAATTTCCTACCCTATCAACAGAAATTTAAATTTTTTCAATCGTGCTTAGACTGTATGAATTAAACAACATTTTGGGTTTCCTTTTTTCTAATTTTTTTCCTCTTTTGTTCTTTTCCTCTTTTTTTTATATACCCTCTTTTTGTTTTTTTTGTTTTTTTTGTAAAATCAATTGAATATTGAAATCTCTGAACAATATGAAAACTACCAACTTTGAAATACTCAATCACCTTGAGATCCTATAAATTATAGGACCCTAACACCTTCCATTGTACTTTTGAATAAATCTAGTATTAGCATGCCCAAATCGTAGCTTCATCATTCTTCTGTAATCTTGCCATCCCGCCAAACTAGCCTTATGCGTACCCCACCATCATGTCTGCATAGTGTGCAACCCCAATTCTAATGCTTGGAAGTGGTGGTCTTTAGGGAATTTGCACTCGAATTCGTCTAAAAACACACCTACATCAGTTAAACCATCATAATAAGGTAAATTTCTTAACTCCGATGAAACACAGCACAACGAATTTGTCATCATATTGCACCACAATGTAGGAACTTCATGTAAGAAGTTTTGCAAATTCTCTAATTCCTTGTCTAAATTAGAGGTGCAAGAACTCTCCCATTCCCATGCAATTAGTTAATTTTCCGTCAAATTGATCGAGTCCTGATCTCGCGTTTTTATCTTGTAAATTTGATCGAGTTCGTTGTCAGTTTCTTCATAATCATGGACTGGTTCAATATAGCGTGCCCCTTCTGTAGGGTGTTGAGTGCAGGAATTGTTGTCAAGGAGACTACTTCAAAACTTAATTGTCAACCCAGGGGTTTCATAAACTTAGAGAAGAAGCATGGGAAATGCTAGAAATGATATGAACTTTTCCAAACTCTATTCCTACTTCCTTAATTGCAATCAATCTTGCAGAATCAAAAAGAAAAGATCACCCGACAATTTACACCAAAGATATTCTAGTGCTGCAATATGAAAGAAAGTACTTTTGCAGGAAAACAAATGAAAGGAATTCTCAAAACCTCTTGCAACAATCTTTGAAAATGTAAATCTATGTTTATCTTTAGTATAATTGTGTTCCAGATTGATAATTGGACCCTTGATGATAACTCGCTCCTTTTAGATCTTCCTCCCTATACTAAGTTATTATTCCTATACTTCTGCGATGTCCTTGCACTAGCACCAGAACAAAGTTTAAGTGATGTTTGTATATTTTACACCTGTACCGAAGATTTATGTCTTTATGCAGGCACTCTAAGCCTCAAGGCTAGAGCACTTTGTTCCTATATCGGGAGATTGATTCTGTACTGGGACAGAGGCTCTTGCACCAAGCTTTCCAATCCTTCTTTCGAGAAAATAAAGAATGTGTTAACTAAGAAAAATAACTTGCAAAGGTGAACAATTTTTTTTAAAGTAAATTACTCAAACTGAAAATGCTTCAACTAATCTTTTAATGTCTCAAACAAGAATTAATTCTAAAGTCAAAGCACACTTTTAATTAAGTAACTTTTGCATGTAATCTAAGAGATCATTTAAATGTGATAGCAGGCTTCAATCCTGTAATAGCTATCCACACTACTGATCTGCATGCATAACCTTTTAAGCCCAGAAATATTTCCTTTAAGAATTATTACGCATGATCCTTCCTAAATAGTATAAGGTGCAGGCACAGACCAATGTGCGTAGCAACAACATTTTGTTTCAGAAGTGTATTTAATTCAATATATCAAAAGAACTACAAAATGGAAATCATGCTTTTCAGAATCACATTAAGACTTAATAAAAATCAGACTCTTCAGGATCACATTAAGACTTACCAAATAAAAACAAAAGACCATTACTATAATGAATGGAAAGAATCAATATGCAAAACTCCAAAGGCATTAGTGTAGGAAAGTGTGCTTGGACGATCCACGCAGAAAACAAGATTAAACTTCAAAGAAGGAAATCATAAAATTAAACTTCAATCGAACTCGCACATCACGTATCCGTCACACTATAATGAAATCAGATTTAAACCTTGCAGAAAGATAAAAGAAACATCTTCTTACTTCACACTTTTCATTAAAAATAATTAACACACCTTAATCGAAAAAGAGAAGAACACAAGGGAGAATGAGCTGGATTGCTTGGACCCTATCCAACCAGCTCATTTGCCTGTTTAGGAAATGTAAAGACTCGGCTCTTTAATCAATGCATCAACACAGAGTTACAGTGCAAGATTGAGAAAACATGGCATAGTTCCTTTCTATTAATGATCATCAAATCTAGATCATGAATTTGAATCCATCCCAAAATGAGGGCGATATAAGAAAAATTACAAAAGGACAAAATGATAGTATCCTATCTATATCTATTTCTCACTACCATTTTCTATATAAGTCCTAAGTTCTATAAATTCATTTAGGCCTGCAGTCATTACCAAATTACAATGAACATTCTAATCTGAGCCTTTTGGCTATAACAAAATAACAACAACAACTCGTTCTAAGCCTTTCGGTTATAACAAAACACTATCCTAGGTATTCAGCCGGTGACCTAATCTCCACCATATACCTAATTTTCCTCCATGCTCTGAGCCCAACTCGAGTTAATCGTTTCAGAACACAACGTCCACATGGAGTGTTGATCTGTCACAGTAGTTAAATATTCCCCAGTGGTGCAGGAATCCTACCTGCACTTGACCATGATAACAAGATAATTAATTCATTGTCCATCAAATACTTATGGGAAGAGAAATATTATTTGTAAAGATTTAAAGGCATAAAATCTATGAAAATTATTAATTAAGCACATTCGTAACTTTTAAACATGAAACATAAATCTAGTGTAGGAAGGGATACGATTCTTGGACTAGTGCAGGAATAAGGGAGTTTGCAAGGTTAAAACAGAGGTATAAGGTTATGGTTTTGAAGGGAAAAAGGGTTAAAAAATGGACCAATTTATCCTACCAACATCCTCCCCTCCTTAAGATGTTGTGGGTCCTCACACAACCATTACTTGCTATACAAAAACCAAAATAGAAGGGCCTCCCTTTAATTATTAACTTGTATACTGATCCTTGCTTTCATTATCGCTGCCTTCCTGCTTCAAACTTTTCTAAGTTTCTTGGTCACCTTCTTAAGATGCTCATAACACTTCGAAGCCCAATACTTCCATATCTTAACTTATCTCTTATGTTCCTTCACCTCCCCTGCCAACTCTGTGTTTGCTCATTTTTTCTTTATATGTTTTTCCTTCATGGCTCGGTTTAACACCTCGAAGCCATAAACATGTTTCTTGCATTCTTATATATGAATTTTCAAGCAAAGGGTGGAGTTCTCCATTCTTAATTCCTCAGACACTGCTCTTCAGTAGTCAACTCCAAACATGTGCCATCATTACCAAGGTCTAAATTATCCTCGCCACCTTACAATTCCTGCATTGTAATATCATGAAGGTTTTGGACACCCAGAATATCAATGTTACTAAGGGTCTCAGTGCCCTGCATTTTTACCTTATTGGGGGTTTTAGTACCCTACTCCTCAGATTTATTAAGGGCTTCAGTGCCCTACTCATCTAGCTCACCAGGGGTTTCAGTACCTTGTTCTCCAAAACTGTCTAGGGTTTCAACACCATGGTCATTCATCGCACCAAGGGTTTCAGTACCCTCCTCATTCATCATGTCAAGGGTTTTAGCACCCTGCGCATTCATCACGTGAAGGGTCTCAGTACTCTACTCTTCAAAATTGTTCGGGGTTTCAGCACCCTATGCCTTGTCATCCAACTAACCCTCTATCAGGTCCTTACTTGTACTCGATATCACCTTTCTTTTCTTCATTTTACCAAGGAGGACTGACAAGGGTGTGTCATCTTCCTTCTCTACATAGTCACCATCAAGCACTGTGTGAGTTTCTACCTCAACAAGAATCGAAATATTATCTTTACCTGGTGAAGCAGGAAGAAAGTCATCCAACAATATTAGAAAGTCAACTTAACGTGACCTACCCTTGAGGAGGCAGTTCTTCGCCTAGCCGATCTCCTGGTCTTAGTAGGACGCATTGTCGTTGTTTCTGTTTTCTCATTTTTTACCTGCACTCCTCTTCTAAGCTGACTTCAGTTTTTCTTCACTTTTCTTCTGGGTTGACTTCTCTACACTTTTCTTTTAGGTCAACTT
Organism: Pinus taeda; assembly: GCA_000404065.3. NCBI lineage: Eukaryota > Viridiplantae > Streptophyta > Pinopsida > Pinales > Pinaceae > Pinus > Pinus taeda. The sequence continues at coordinate 134,247 of APFE031667081.1, forward strand.
CTCTACCCTCCACCCCCGAAACTCCTCTAAGAATCCCTCCCAACTCATACTTCTAGCTTCTAGTTCCTTCATGACTAAGATTGTGATCATCCCATGCTGATATAATCTACACGCGCCCTGATTAGATTTTCCTTTATGAACCTTATTTGCCATCTTTTCTAAACTTCAGAGAAAATAATACTGGAAATTGATGAGCTTACCTGACTCAAAGTGTAAGAGTAGGTGTATGTGGTAGAAGAAAGTTAGTGAATAACGACCTTCACAAGTAAGGAACTTTTGCAACACATACAAGAGATCCTTCCACTTCCCTATCATGGCGTTTCACTGGGGACATTCTTCCAATCTACTTTTTGCTTTAGGTTACCAAGAACTGGTGCCATAGTTTCTTTTCTAACTTTTCCTTCTTGAACCATTTCTCCCCTACTATTGGTAACCCTGTAGCGTGATATATTGATTCTTCTGTTACTGCAAATTCTAATGAACCAACCTTGGCTCAGCTCCCATCGAAGGTCTGGGAAGATTCTATTGCAAGAGTTGAGTCAAACCCATCGAACTTTTGTAGCAACAGGATGAACTTGGATTCCTGCAACATTGTAAGACTATTCCTATACTCAGTTGTCTATTCCATCTCTATGGATCGTGGCTAGGTCCTTACAAGCGCCATGTCTATTAAAATTCACCCACTCCCTGTTTCAAAAAGATATTATAGCAAAAAGAACTCAAATGGTGATTGAGCTACACACCTGCCATTATATCAACCATTCCCCAAAGGGTCATGCTTCATCATTAAAATTACATGGATACGAACGTGAATTGGTGTCAGTATAGGCAGGCTATAATGATTGGAAGAGGTGACGATTTAGACAATAATTTCACATAACAGTCATGCAAGGTCAAACATGGGGTGGAGCTATTATTATCAAGTGATTAGATTTTCAAGTAATGGTAAGTATCAAATTCCAAGAGAATCGTACCACTCCACATTTGCTCCATGATTTCAAATAAAGCGTACTTTAGTACTCATTAAAAAGATAATATTTTATAGCCTGAAATATCCTTGCACTTAAATGATTTCTCCCTAACCTAGAAAATGATGAAACAAAGAATTAAGCATAATATAAAATGAATTTTATGATTTGCAAGTGGCATGGTTGTTCTACCTATACAAAGGTTCATGAAACAAAATATAAGCTTCAATACGCATTTTTTGCACCAGGTGTTCCTGCACCAGAACATGTATTTTGAATTGGGTGCATTCAGCAGTGATGATTCCTCCATTGAATTGTGCATGTACCTGAAAGTGCTTGCACCAACCATGCCTACACTGAGTGTTCTTTGACTTTAGACATGCTTGCACTACCCATGCCTACACCGAATCTACTTGCACTTTGAACACACATTCTTGCACTAGGGATATTTGTAGCGTAATAGGAGCCAAAAGAGAATTCTAATAGAATACAATTCATAGGCTAGATTAAAAAATATTTGTTGAATATAAAAAGGAGATTTTATTCTCCATTGCTTGGTGTTAACATATTCCTTTCAATCTGATTTGTAGGTTCACATCAGATCCTGCAATCAATCCACAAGGGAAAAAAAGAAGTGAGAAAAGGGTAAATTTTTAGAATGGGAAGGAAATTATGACAGGAGATTCAAGAGCAAAACTGCCAAGAAGGATAAATTGAGAAGCAGTTTTAGGGAAATAATTTCAAGGAAAAAGAGGGAAATACGAAATTGGATAGGGAAATACGAAATTGGATAGGGAAATTTCTTTGAAGAAAGGGATGGTAAACTTTTGGGATAAAAAGAAGAAAATAACTGGATTTTTTTTTAAAATGGGAGTAGAAGAAAGGCAGAATTTCACCTGATATTTTCTTGCACAGTGTTGATCCATAAAATAAATGCATCAGGAATTGAGTGTTTCCTGAAATAAAAATTTTCATGCCAGCTATCCCAAACTTGGATAAGGACCTGGCTCCTGTACTTGAACCTGCTTCTTCTTAATGACAATTCACACATCTAAAGGTCAAGCAACATTCCCATTTTATTAGAAATGATCTTCCTACTAGCAAGTTGGTTTTTAGGTTGATCCTTCTGCTATTGTGTCAGTAGAACTGATTTTCACAATCACAGGAAAAGTTCTTTTTCTTTTTCTTTTTAATTTGTTTCTTATTTTAATTATTTATATATTTTTTTGTATTTTCCTTAAATTTCATTTCAATAGAGAAGAAATCAGATCACAATAGGTTGGCATAGCCACCTACCCACTGAAGTTCAAACTATTGTTGTACATTCTACATGAAGACTTCCTTTGTCATGGGCTAAAAATATACTTTAAGCTTATGGCCATTCCCAAGGAAAACTGAATCTCGCCCATCAATGGTTTTGACTTCTATAGCCCCATTGTCAAAGACTTGAATCACCTCATACAATCCCATCCAATGAGTATGGAACTTCCCTTTAAAATGTTTAAATCTAGAATCAAAGAGAAGTACCCAATCACTTGGTTGGAACTACTTTTTCTTGATAAACTTGTCATGCCATTTCTTGCATTGTTGTTGCACCAAAATATTCTATTAAACAACATCCCTTAGAAATTCATCCAATTCATTTAGCTGCAATAGACGTTGTTGTTGTGCTTCTGAGAGATCTAAACCCAACTGAACTACAATACTAAAAGTCTTTATTTGAAATTCATTCAGAAAAAGGAATTGTTTTCTGTACACCAGCTCATATGGTGTATGCCCTGTGTTGTTCCTCCAAGTGGTTCGATAAGCCCATAAGGCTTTAGGAAACTTACCAGCCCAATCCTTCCTATGCATGTTTACTGTTTTTGTGAGGATGGATTTAATAACCTTATTTGTGGATTCCACCTAGCCATTTTCTTGCGAGTGGTATTGTGTGGATTCCTTGTGCCAAATCTTATATTGATTCATGACTTCCTGTACCAAGTTAGAAACAAACTGTGGTCCATTGTCAGAAACAATTTCTCTAGGAACACCAAATCTAGTAAAAATTTCATTAAACAAAAAATCAACAACAACTTTTTTAGTGGCAAAAGAAATAGCTTTAGCCTCTACCCATTTAGTAACAAAATCAGTACAAACCAAGATATGCTTTTTATTTAAAGATGTGGGATTTATGGGTCCTACAAAATCAATAGCCCATTTTTGAATGGGCTCAATAATGACTTGAGGACATAAAGGTATTTCATTGGCTTGAATAGGCTGACCCATTCATTGGCAACTATCACAACGTTTAATATATTGTTTGGCATCCTTAAATAAAGAAGGCCAAAAATAGCTAGTGAGTAAAATTTTATATGCAGTTCATTTGTCAGCAAAGTGGCCACCGCAAGGTTCATCATGGGTAGATATTAAAATATCAAACATTTCTTCCTCTCTTACACATCTACAAATAACAAAATCTAGTCCATGTAAAAGATGTCTCCATGTATCCAAGAATATGAAGCACTTTTCTGAATAATATTCCACTTTTCACGAGAGGATAAATGAGGTGGTGTCTTTCTGGTGACTAAATAGATGGCTATGTTAGCAAACCATGGATATTTTGCTAACATATCAAAAAGATGTTCGTCTGGGAAATCATCATCAACAGGAATTTCTTTACCATGATTGTTTAATCTCGAAATATAATCAGATACATTGTTAGACTTTCCTAGCCTATCAACAATTGTAACATTGAATTCCTATAATAAAAGTAACCACCTAATCACTCTACCGCTAGTTAAAGGTTTATTCATTAAATATCTTATAGCAGAATGATCAGTATGCACATAAACTTCATATCTTGTAATATAATGTCTGAATTTTTTAATAGAAAAAATAACTGCTGAAAATTCTTTCTCAGTCAGTGTATAGTTAAATTCAGCAGGTGACAAATTTTTAGTAATGTAGTAAATAGCATAGGACTGTTTATTCTCTTCTTATCCTAAGGCTGTGCCAATAGCAACATCTGAAGCATAAGAGGAAATATGAAATGGCAGGGACTAGTTTGGTCCTCTCAAAACTGGTGCCTGTAATAATTTTTCCTTCAATGTTTCAAATGACTGTTGGCAAGCCATGGACCAAGTGAATTCACTATCCTTAGCTAGTAATCAAAAAGGGGGGGCACAATCTTGGATAAAATTTCAATGAATCTCCAGTAATAACCGGCATGTCCCAGGAAACCTCTCACTTCTCTTTGAGTTTTGGGTGCAGGAAGATCAATAATAACTTCAATTTTAGTGGGTTCTACCTGAATACCTTTGTCATAAATGAAATGACAGAGAACCACTCTTGCTTTGCACATTAATCTACATTTTTTATCACTCAAAGAAAGATGGGCCTCTTGGAAACGTGTTGTGCTATTCAAACCCACCCCTTCCCCCCCCCCCCCCCCATTTTTATATAATAGCTAATATTCTATCAATAAATGGGGACCCTTCAAAAATCCTTCCAAAAAACAAATTTAGCATTTAGACACCTTCTTTTAAATTTTTGGAATGAAACAAGATATCAAGTCAAAGCCCTTTGAAAACTAGAAATACTTTCCTTTTTGCATATCACTCAACTGAGTGTGTCAAAAGCCTAATTAACAAGCAAAACACGCGGAATGAGATCTAAAGGAATCATGGTGCTTAACCTAGATATCATTAAGCTTTTTCATTAAAAACTAGGTCCTAAGGCATTTTCTCTCAAAATAAAGCTTGTATCACATATCACAATTCACAAAGGGTGCACCCTCATGAAGTATGTTGAATCGTGTGAAATGCGATATTGCGATGCGATGGTTAACCTTATCACATCGTGTCGGAAATGCTTAAGAAAGGTTCGAAATCTTACAAATCACATGATGTTTCGAAATGTGATAAAAGCTCGGACATGTTTGAAACCTATGTTATAAAGTAACACTTAAGTCTTCCACACAAATGAAAAACACTTTATAAGGTAAAATACCTCTAAACAAGTTACGCTTAAAAAGATAATAAATAATGTCTCACATCTCACATCTCGTAGAAAACTAAGGAATTTTAAGAAAGCGCACAAACAATACGTGATAATGCGATTTGCAATATTGCATTGCAATCGCAAAATCAGCATTTTCGCAAATCAAAGATCGTAACCTTAAAACTTTTTCTTCCCTTTTTACGATGCAAAACATTAATGAGAAATAAAGGTAGTGATAAAAAACCATTATTGGGCATTTAGTATGGGATAATGGCATTTATGTTTGAAAAGCAGCTCGACGTGATACAATATCTTTTCATATGTCTTTAATTAAAACTCCTTTCTTGTCACCTTTCCAAGGTTATCTATATCATTCATTCTCATTTTCATTCTCTCTTGTGTATATTTGATAGCTTCCACTTTGCTCCATTTCAGGAAAAATCCATAGAAAGAGTAGTTAGGAATAATGGCGAAGAAGGGAAAGGCAGTCACATCTAAAAAGCTAGAAATGATCCCTCTATTCTCTGATACTACATGCAATAGAGACAAGGGAACTTCAACATGGGAAGCCATGTATGATTTACTAGAAGAAGATTAGACAAGAATTCTGGTAGAAAAGGCCATTGTTGATGCACATGTTTTCTCTGATGCTTCCTAATTCAAGACAAAATTCTCATTTCTACACTGTATAGCCACAAGACCGAAGATAATCCCATATACAGATATGGTCAAGTGGATAACTCATGTGGTGGACATCTCGGACAAAGAGTTCAAGAATAACAGGCAAGAGGTTATAGGATATTTCTTAGCAGACAACCTACAAATAATGTACAATTCACCAGAGCCACAAAATCTCTACAATAAATAGTTCCTTGAGAAATTTGCTAAGGAGAATGAAGACCCGACAAACGTTACACGGACCTGGACAGAAAAAAAAGGTAAGATAAAATGGGACAAGGTGGGTATGTATTCTACAACATCTATTTCTCCCCCTTATAGTTTTGCAGCAACCATGCTATGTATACTGTTTGGTAAGCCCATATCGAATTTTCCCAAAATGGCTACCATTAATAGATGCAGCTGTGAACGCAACAATAATGAATTTTTTGGCATTATGGCATAGGTTTGGCGCTATGGCATAGGTGTTGTCCTTGATGGTAACTCACTCTGGTGACAGATCACAGTTTAGGCACTCAGAAAGAAGAAAAAGATATATATGCATGTTCACTTTGATGAAGCCGCGTATACACGTGGGTTGGACGTTCCCAAGGCGCGTATGCGTATACACACACTTTCATGCAAAGAAAAGCGCGTCCATGTGGGAGAACATACTTTTGGTCTATGGTATTTAGTCCTTGGTATTCGAACCCATGGTTTTGGGCCATGGTATCTCGACATAAGTGTTGATCCCAAGTATTGAGTCCATGGTATTGAATTGTTATGGTTTTTGGACCGTGGTATTGTGAAAGACCTAAGGCTATAAAAGAGGAAGGAGATCATTTGGCAAGGGACCATCTGAATGATTGAATAGCTGATAAAGTGCCAGATTTGGAATATAGTGATTGGGTTAAGGTGTAGATCTGCATCTGAAGGAAGAAGGAACCTGAGCGCAAGGAGAAGGATAAGTTCTTTTGATGGGTCAAAATCTGAAGGCTTGAATGATAGTATCTTTGTGGCGCTTGATTGATCTATAAATTTAGTTATCTGGGTAAATTAATATCTAAACATTTGAAGGGGTAAATTATCTTTATAGATCTGTACACAGGTTCAGTGAAGCAAAGGCGCATATACATGCAGTTTCTGTAAGTCAAAAGGGTGTATACACAGGTTGATCTGAGCACAAAAGCGTATACACATAGTTTCGATAAGTCAAAAGGGCATATACACAGATTGATCTGAGCACAGAAGCATATACATGCAGCTTCGGTAAGTCAAAAGGGTGTATACGTAGGTTGATCTTAACACAGAAGCGTATGCACGCAGTTTTCTAAATATTGAAGTAGCATACGCGTCTTAATTTATGTTGTAGTTGCTTCTGTTGATTATTGAAGTGATTTGGGTTTAGAACTGGGGATGTGATTACTGTTATTATGATCTGGGTACAGTTGTCAGAGAAGTGTCTGTTTTGATTCAGTCTTGATTGGTGAAAAGGTGATTGGTTGATGCAGAAATTCTTGATGTTTGATTGATGTTATTTGTGGATCCAGTCTGAAAATTTATTAAATGTGTTCCTTGGAAGAAAGAGAAGGTTGTAGCCTTTTGCAGGTAGCAGCCTACGTACTAGTATCTCAACTAGTACAAGAACTAAGGGGGTTGTAGCTCCCTTCTAGGAGAAGCTGGAAAATGAGAGAGGGTTGTAGCTCTCTACAGGTAGTAGGCTGTGTACTGGTAAAGGACTGCACCAATACAAAATCATTGTAAAACGAAGTTTCTAATTAAAAATAAGATAGAGACGAATTGCAGCAGGTGGTTTTCACCGACATTGGGTTTCCACCTTATATCTTGTGTTCTTGTGTGTGGTTGTCTTCTGATTTGTTTTACTGTTCCTAGTAACTATTTATATGATTCTGTTGCATAACCTAATGATCAACATCTGTAGAATAAAGTAAATTATAAATTTACATAGTATACACAGGTTTCCTTATCTGAAGTTGCGTATATACGCGGGTTCATCTAATCGAAGTAGCGTATATGTTCTGGGTTTGAAAAAGAAAATAATTGATCAGATAATACTGATTCACCCCCCCCTCTCGGTATTATTTCCAACAATTGGTATCAGAGCTGGTCCTTCAAAAGAAGCTTGATCGCTTGAAGGAAGATCTATCATCATGAGCAACTATGAGAGAGAAGCATCAATCAGGCCACCAATTTTTGATGGGACCAACTTCATCTATTGGAAGGTAAGAGTCACAGCCTATCTTCAATCTCTTGGTACAGAAGTCTGGGATATCATAGATATAGAGTACACTTTTCCATTAGCAACTCCTATAGATCCAGATGAGAAGAAGCAGTTTGAAACAAATGCAAAGGTTGTCAACACTCTATTAGGATGTCTATCTCAATCAGAATTCATCAAGGTTATGCAGTATAAAACCGCAAAAGAAATATGGGACAAGATTGTGCTGAGCTATGAAGGAGATGAGCAGGTAAAATGAGAAAAACTTCAAACCCTCAAAATTCAGTATGAAAATCTCAGCATGTACAATGATGAAAGTGTGGCTAACTATTTCCTTCATATAGATGAGATTGTTAGTTGTATGAAAAATCTGGGTGAAGAAATAAAAGAGGTTGTTGTGGTTGAAAAGGTTCTAAGATCTCTGTCTCCTAAGTTTGAATCAAAAGTTTCTGCAATAGAAGAAAAGAAGAATCTACAGAAAATTACCATGTCGCAGCTACACGGAATTCTAACCGCTTATGAAATGAGGAAAGGAGGACCATGAGAAAGGAGAGAAGCTGCTTTCAAGGCTTCAGGTAAAGGAGATTACTATGAGTTAGGACATATGTCAGAAGAAGAGGAAGAATAAAATTTTGTCAAGAACCTTCAACGGGGTGCTGGAAGATTCAGAGGTAAGTTACCCTTCAAATGCTTTGCTTGTGGAAGAGTCGGTCACTATGTTGCCAAGTGTCCTCATAAAAATAAGCTTGAAAAGGGTAAGGAACCTATTAGATGGAACAAGAAACAGAATGTAAGTAAGAAAAGCTACTACACTCATAAAGGTAGTGATGGACGCTCAAATAGTGATGAAGATGAACAAGGTAATAATTATAGACTTTTAATGGCCTTTGAAGATGATGATTTTTTGGATGCTATAGATGAAGAAGGTCTTTATGAAGAGATTTCTTAACTCAAAAATTGTTTAGAAGAGAAAAATATGATTATTAATACTCTGGAATTCCAACTGACCGAAAGTGAAAAACATCATGAAAAGTTAGAGTGTGAAATTGTGGGACTTAGAAAAGAGATTGAGAAAACTAAAGCTCTTAATCTTAGATTTGTTAAAGGATCTGAAACATTAGATGAGATTATCAAAGTGCAGTGTTCTACTCTAATCAAGACAGGTCTGGGATATAATGAAGAAGCAACTCAAATGCAGAAACCAACCACCTCCAAAAGTTATCTTGATGTAGCAAGAAGAAGTGAGCAAAGGCCCAATAGAGATCACGAGGTAAATCAGGGACAATTTACCTCAAGAGTGAACAAAGACTACCAGGTAAATCAGGGGCAATCTACTTTAAGGATGAACAAAAGTTACAACCAACCACATGTAAAACCTTCTCAATTTGCTTCAAGAATGGATGTCAATAGAAACAACAATCACTTGGATGGTAGATTTGATAATCGTAGGAGTTTCTTCAATGGCCAATGTTTCTCCTATCATAAATTTGGTCACAAATCAGCTCAATGTGTTTCCTATAAGACAATCATGACTAGAGAAGCTTAGAAACAAAGAAATATGACTAGAATCATGAAAAGGACCTACAATAACTTTTCTGCTCTTGAAAATGAAATAGAATGTTCTATTTGTAACAACTTCGGTCATGAAGATTCTGAATGCAGGAGCAGGTTTCGGCAGACAACTCAGAAGGAACAAGCCTCAAGTGCCAGAACATGGAGAATAAAGGAACCCGCAACCAGAAATATGTGGGATAAGCCCTATATTGCAGAAGGACAGGAAAATCAATGGTACACCAACAATGGATGTTTGAAACATATGACAGGTGATAAAGAAAAACTTCAGCCATATAGTGCCTTGGAGAAGGAGAAGAAGGTCTCATTTGGAAATGACACCCTTGCACTCATAAAAGGAGAAACAGTGATCAAAGGCATAAGAACTCCAAATAATTTATACATATTCAAAGAAGGACAACAACAATGCTATCTGAGCAAGAATGATGAACACTAGATATGGCACCAGAGGTTGGGGCATCTAAGCTTCTCATAGACAAGGAAAGCATGCAAATACTAGGCAGTTCGTCGTCTTCCAGACATCAGAATTCCAGATAATACAATATGCAAATCATGTCAGTTTGGTAAGCAAACCAGAACTAACTTCCCTAAGAAGGAAGGATCAGCTAGCAGGCCACTTGAGCTTGTCCATACTGATGTATGTGGTCCATCTAAGAAAAGGTCGCCTCGGGGAGAAGAATACTTATATTATTCATTGACAACTATTCAAGGATGGTTTGGATAGGACTTATGAAGCACAAAGATGAAGCCTTCGAAATATTCAAATCCTTCAAAGCTTTGGTTGAAAATGAATTAGATCACAAAATTAAATGCCTCAGGTCTGATAGAGGTGGGAAATTTACCTCAAATGAATTTTTCAATTTTTGTGAAGAACATGGAATAAGAAGGGAATTCTCTACAGCCAGGACTCCTCAGCAAAATGGAGTAGTGGAATGGATGAACAGAATGGTTCAACAAATGGCTGGTGCTATGCTTGATGAGTCTGGAACTCCCGCAACTTTCTGGGGTGAAGCTGCATTTACTGCAGTTGTTATTCTCAACAAAACAAATGTTTGGGTGAACAACACTAAAACCCCTCACGAGCTCTGGTATGGTGAGACTCCTTCGGTGAAATATTTCAAAAATTTTGGAAGAAAATCCTATATCAAAAATACTGATGAACATCTTGGCAAGTTTGGACCTAGAGAAAATGAAGGCATTCTCCTTGGTTACTCTCCCCATAGCAACGCATACAAGTGTTATAATAAAAGGCTTGCAAAAATTGTTGAAAGTATTGATGTAGTGGTTGATGAAGAAGAAAACACTCCTAGGCAGGTAAGATCTAAAGATTTCGAAGATGATGAGGACTATCCATGAACATCAAATCAGATTCATGATGAAGAAGAAACCTATGAATAAGAAACTCATGAGGAGCCTGAAGAACAAGTAAGGATAGAAGAGAAGAGTCCATCCTAATAGGTTCAAAAGAATCATCCGGAAACTCAAATTTTGGGGCAGAAAGAGGCAGGTATACAAACAAGAAGAACAATTGCAGAAGCTTCAAGCTATTTGGCATTACTTTCCTCCACTGAACCACAAAATGTAAGAGAGGCATGCAAATATGAATGTTGGGTCAAAGCAATGGATGAAGAACTTCAACAGATCGAAAAGAATAACACTTGGGAGTTGTTTCCTAGACCAAAAGACAATAATGTCATAGGGACAAAATGGATCTTCAAAAACAAGTTGAATGAAAATGGGGAAGTGATTAGAAACAAGGCCAGACTTGTTTGTAAAGGGTATGCACAACAAGAAGGAATAGACTTTGAAGAAACTTTTGCTCCCATTTCTAGACTTGATGCCATCAGGATGTTCCTTGCTCTCTCTAGCTTTCAGAAGTTCAAAGTATTTCAAATGGATGTGAAATCAGTGTTTCTGAATGGAGACTTAGAAGAAGAAGTGTACATTGAGAAACCAGATGGATTCATCCTTGGTAATGATCCAAATCTCGTATGCAGACTAAAGAAATCTCTCTATGGTCTCAAACAGGGTCCAAGGGCTTGGTACTATCGTCTGGACAAATACCTTCATCAACAAGGTTTTTCAAAAGGATCAGCAGATAGCAATCTTTATATAAAAATTGAAAATAACAAATTGCTAATACTGTTGTTGGGTATGTAGATGATATCATCTTTGGCACCAATGAAGAAGCTATGAGTCAAAAAATTTCCTTGGTGATGCTGAAGGAATTCGAAATGTCTTGGCTTTGGAGAACTAACATATTTTCTTGGTTTACAAATCCAACAAAATAAAGGCGGTATCTTTTTATCTCAAACCAAGTACCTCAAGCAGATCTTGAAGAAGTATGGCATGGAAGATTCGAAACTAGTATGTACTCCTATGGTCACAGGATGCAGCCTTAGTGCAAATGATGAATCAGCAGCAGTGCATCAACCAACCTATAGATCCATGATTGGAAGTCTGCTCTATTTAATAGGTACCCGACCAAACATCATGCATGTCGTAGGAATGGTTGGAAGATTTCAGGCAAATCCTAAGGAAACTCATCTTCAAGCAGTAAAGAGAATTTTCAAGTATCTTCAAGGAACTCAAAACTATGGCCTATGGTATCCTAGAGATGTGAATCTCACTCTTCATGCTTATACAAATGCAGATTGGGCTGGAAACGTGGATGACAGAGAAAGCACTAGTGGCGGTGCATTATTTATTGGTTCCAAATTAGTATCTTGGTTCAGAAAGAAACAGAGTTCTATTGCATTATCTACAACTGAAGCATAATATATGGTCGCTGCATCTTGTTGCACCCAAATTCTTTGGATGATGCAAACCTTACAGGATTATCAAATCACTTGTACTCCACCTATCTCCATCTTATGTGATAACACGAGTGCAATCAACATTTCAAAGAATCCAGTCATGCATTCAAAGACCAAGCACATACCTATCAAATATCATTTTCTTCGGGAACAAGTGCTCGAAAAAAAAGTCAAGTTGGAGTATGTTCCCTCTAAGGAACAAGTTGCTGATATACTCACCAAACCGATGCCTAGGGAAACATTGAATACCTCAGATAGAAGCTAGGAGTAGTTAATGCTTCAACCTGTTGTTGAAACTTTTCTGTACAGAGAAAAGTTGTTGTACGCGAGTTGGATGAGGAGGATCCACGTACATATGCCGGTTTGTGCAGATACAGTCGCGTACATGGAAGTTTGAATGATATCAGTAGGGACAGACTTTGATAGTGTGATAGCGGTCTGACAGAGACCATCTGACACAGGTTTGGGGGAGCAGATAATCATTTAGTGATGTATTGTTAGCATTACCTTAGAAGCTTTTGGTTCAAGTTCACAACTGTTATTGGTTTCAGGTGGAACTCATGCAGAGGAAGAACAGAAAGAGAATATGGTTGTTGATCTGAATAATGATTGACAAATGCTGCCGATAGTAGCTATTGATAAATTTCATAGTCTTGCTTTAGATATTTCGTCTCTATGTCATGTATATCTTCCTTTTATCAAGGTCATGTAACGGCCTATTTTGGTTTCCCCACTGTGCCTGCGATGAATGATGTAATGTAATTGGTTGTCATATGTAAATTTTTGATGTATGCCCACTTGGTTGGGTGATGGATGTATGTATAGAGTCTTTTGTGATAGGAAGGTCATTTATGATGTGTAAGTCATGGTTCTTTTTAAAGAATGTCTTTTTGCAGATCTTGCCTACAGTCAGGGGGAGCATGTTCAGCACAGCAAAGCAGAGATTTTAGCATGTACTCACGGAAAGCACAACCCTTCTCCCTTGATGACAAAGGGGGAGAATGACTTTGAAGATCTTGGGGTTGCCATCAAGTCCAAAGGGGGAGATTGTTGGCATTATGGCACAGGTTTGGCGCTATGGCATAGGCGTTGTCCTTGATGGAAACTCACTCTGGTGATAAATCACAGTTCAGGCACTTGGAAAGAAGAAAAAGATATATACGCAGGTTCATTTTGACGAAGCCGCGTATACATGCGGGTTGGACGTTCCCAAGGCACGTATGCGTACACACGCACTTTCATGCAAATAAAAGCGCGTACATGTGGGAGAACCTACTTTTGGTCCATGGTATTTAGTCCTTAGTATTTGAACCCATGGTTTTGGGCCATGGTATCTCGACATAAGTGTTGATCCCAAGTATTGAGTCCATGGTATTGAATTGTTATGGTTTTTGGACTGTGGCATTGTGAAAGGCCTAAGGTTATAAAAGAGGAAGGAGATCATTTGGCAAGGGACCATATGAATGATTGAATAGATGATAAAGTGCCAGATCTGGAATATAGTGATTGGGTTATGGTGAAGATCTGGATCTGAAGGAAGAAGGAACCTGAGCGCAAGGAGAAGGATAAGTTCTTTTGATGGGCCAAAATCTTAAGGCTTGAATGATAGTATCTTTGTGGAACTTGCTTGATCTATAAATCTAGTTATCTAGGTAAAATAATATCTAAACATTTGAAGGGGTAAATTATCTTTATAGATCTGTACGCAAGTTCAGTCGAGAAAAGGTGTGTGTACACGCAGTTTCTGTAAGTCAAAAGGGCATATGCACAGGTTGATCTGAGCACAAAAGTGTATACACACAGTTTTGGTAAGTCAAAAGGGCATATATGAAGGTTGATCTGAGCACAGAAGCGTATACATGTAGCTTTGGTAAGTCAAAAGGGTGTATACGCAGGTTGACCTTAACACAGAAGCATATTCATGTAAGTTTCTAAATATTGAAGTAGCGTACACCTATTAATTTATGTTCTAGCTACTTCTATTGATTATTGCAGTGATTTGGGTTCAGAATTTGGGGTGTGATTACTGTTATTATGATCTGGGTATAGTTGTCAGAGAAGTGTCTGTTTTGATTCAGTCTTGATTGGTGAAAAGGTGATTGGTTGATGTAGAAATTCTTGGTGTTTGATTGATGTTATTTGTGGATCCAGTCTGAAAATTTATGAAACGTGGTCCCTGGAAGAGAGAAAAGGTTGTAGCCTTCTGCATGTAGCAGCCTATGTACTAGTATCTCAACTAGTACAAGAACTAAGGGGGTTGTAGCTCCCTTCCAGGAGAAGTTGGAAAACGAGAGAGGGTTGTAGCTCTCTACAGGCAGCATCCTGTGTACTGGTAAAGGACTGCACTGGTACAAAATCATTGTAAAAATAAGTTTATAATTAAAAAGAAGATAGAGAGGAATTGCAGCAGGTGGTTTTCACCCACATTGGGTTTCCACCTTATATCTTGTGTTCTTGTGTGTGTTTGTCTTCTGATCTGTGTTATTGTTCCTAGTAATTGTTTATATGATTCTGTTGCATAATGTACTGATCAACATCTGTAGAATAAAGTAAATTATAAATCTGCATGGTATACATGGGTTTCCTTATCTGAAGTTGCGTATATACGCAGGTTCATCTAACCAAAGTAGCGTATAGGTTCTGGGTTTGAAAAAGAAAATAATTGATCAGATAATATTGATTCACCCCCCCTCTCAGTATTATTTCCAACAGAATTGGGATCAATTTTTTTCTGATAATTTGGCAAAGGCCATTAAGGAGTATAGGAGAAAGATGAGTCCCTCTAATAAGGGTTTATCACCCACTTTTCATGAGTTCCTTTGTAATGGAGGTAATCTGTTTTAGCTATAAATTTCCTATTATGGGACGGAAGTGGACTGTGAAATACCTACTTCCTATCCATTTGTACCAAAAGAGTTTGTGGGAGTCTCAGTTTCACCCCCATTTTCACAATATTTGTTAAGGACTTATGTTTCCCATCCATAAACAAGTCTACAACACAACCGCCCCTAGGTTTTCCAAAGACGCTGAAATGGATATTTTACTTGTAGACAAATGGTTCGGGGAGCAGACACTTACCTGTATCAAAGTATTTGGGAGCATTGCTTCACTACATTTCCTCCCATACTATGTCCCCGACAAGTTAATGGCTAGGGAGGTAACCTACCAAACGACAGGGGAAGGTGGCTTGAGTAGAGGGTTTAAAGAACAGAAAAAGGCCATTTGGCCTACATTTCTGTTGCAATGTGGTGCATTTGCACTACATGATTTTGGACATGCATGCAAAGAGGCAAAGATTATGAAATCTCTGAGATTAGATACATTCCTAGGAAAACAATATGACCCAAATGGCACTGTTAAGGACCTCACTACTATGGTGAAAGTGAAACCATTCACCCATGAGGAAGATGCTTTCAATGACCTCTTCCTACGAAAAGAAACATTTTGAGATGTGATGCATATGGAATCACTAATTTTTGCCCCAAATGATGTTAAAGATTTTCATGTGTACAGAAAGAGGAGATTATTGAAGGTCCCATTAGACCTACTACAGATTGAACCAATAAGGGAGTCAACTCTTAGTGTAATCTTGGAGGATAGCTCCAAAGAAAATTCCAAAGAAAATTCTGAAGAAGAGACTCGGGAGGGATCTACTCATGAGTTAGACCACTTAGAGCAGTAGTCTCAAAATGGGGGAGGAAATAAAAATAAAGAGTGTGAAAAGGACACAACCAGAACTACAGAGGAAACAATCATGCAAACCTCAGCAAAGAAACAAGTAGAAGTTCACTCTACTTCCACTCAATGAGAAAAAAACCCCAGTTATTCATTTAGAAAAGGAATGGGAACATTTCAATAAGAAGATTCACATAGATGAACAAACATCTGATATACAGACTCCTAAATAGCCACAGCACAAATCAACTCAACAAATAACAATGGATAAAATTGTAGCCACTCGGGATGTGGAGCTCATTCCTGCCATCCCCACTTCAGAAATTATTTTGAGAATTGAGGAAATTCCTCCATTAGATGTGTTTTGTAGCTCTTCCCATAAAGCTATTGTTAAGAGATAGAGGAAGAAAAGGAAGATAGATGTTACAGCTATTACGACTCCTAACAGTGAACCAATGGACATTGTATAGAAAGACTCACCCATCGACCCATCTGGAAACCTCATAGGGCTATCACAATTCATAGGAGCCTATGCTATGACAACTATTGACAAAGCGGAAGAGATCCAAATGCTGCTAAGAGAAAAGGAAAAAAAGATTCTGACATTGGAACAACAGTTAGCTCAAGAGAAATCCAATCAACAAGCAGAATTACAAGTAGCTCGACTGATCTGGATTTAAACAGGAATGCAACAAAATACAGAGATAACCATATACACAAAGATGCAATGGAAATAATACTTCATTTCATTAATGGAAAATACTGAAATATGCTTACAACCAGAAATCAAAATAAACAAGCTAGGGCGATGGTAGCTTATCTCTAAGAAGAGATGTGGTCACTACATGCCTCTGAACTGTGTTACAATGAGGTTCGAAGGCCTATTTATTGTTGAGAAACAATGGAAAACCTTTCACATCCCGAAACCTAACCCTAGAAGATGAAACGCCAAATTGTGGGCCCCGTTTGGGTAAATTGTTTCATCAATTTCCTGGGGTCGTAACTTTGGCATATGATCTCAGTTTGACGCGTACAATAGCTCGTTAGAAAGATCTATCCGAGCACTACCACATTGGGAGGAAACATCGGTCCATGGACCCATGTTGCCCCAGATTTCCCAAAAAATGTCGTTTAGGGCCTCAAAACAGCTCTGGAAGTTTAGGACCCGAAAAACTACTAAAAATAGTAAACTATGCTATAATTAAGGAAATTGAAAAACTAAAAGAGACAGTTGTGGGGATCCAAATGGGATAGGTGGGTGGCCACCAACATCCACTTGGATCATTCCTCCCACCTTAGGAAGCAATGGTCCCCATTGCGTTGAGTTCCTCCCTAAGATGAGGAAGCTTCTGCTGAGCTGGGTCTCTAGTGAGCTGTTCTGCAATCTTTGATGTGTCCAGAAATGGTGGGAAGCATGGTCAACGATGGTCCACATTGAACACTCGGTGCAAGCGAAGGAATGGAGGAATGTTGTGCTTCAAAGAATTGTTGCCCATATCCTTGGTACTTGTGTAAGGACCACGTCGGAGTAGTCGAAGCTTCTGATGGGCTCTTGTAAGGCATTCTTTCTACAGATGTAACCAAACTTTGTCGCCCACCTGAAACTTATGTGGTACCCCTGTGGGTGAGGAGAAGTTGTTCCTATGTTCTTCCATGACTGTATCCCTTTGCTACTTCTACTGCTGCGTGGAGGAACCCTTTGCGAGGGTCATGGATGTAACAATGATCTTCCCCTTACTTTGGGAGCAAACCAGACAGAAAATAAATTTCCTACTCTCTGATATGAGCTTGCTGCCTTTCTTAGCAGTGACCAAAGACGTGGCAGCAGGTGGGGCTACATCTAGTATCCTTTATAATGAATTACACAAAGAAATAATGACAGCACGAGGCCTTGACTCATACACAACATGTCACCTCCACAAGTATGGCTGGCCTAATAATACATCACAAACATCCAGAGGTGTAACATCACACAATACCTCGTCTGTGAATGGTTTGATGTTGTAGGGAAGGTGGCACTGCTAGCGAACTTTGAGATCTAGTCCTTCATGAAGCCACCCGATATTGTACAGTTGCGAGTTTGGTGTAGTCGGTAGGACCAACCGCTTCACGACCTTTGCTAAAATAAGGTTCTTTTGGCTGCCACTGTCAATAATGAATTACAGCGGCGAACCCTTCACCCACATCTATGAGTGGAAAAGACGTTCCCCCTCCTCTAGCTCTTCGGGCTCATTCTTATGGATCTTTGCAGTGGCAACAGTGGCACTGGGATCTGCATCAATGATATACTTCCCTTTGCCATTCCCCTTGTCGGGTTCTGGATCAGGGTTGGAACATGTATCTGATTTGGAAGCCTTCAACTCGGCCACTAGTGACTACATGGTCCGACACTCACTTGTGTTATGAGTGGAACTCTTGTGGAACTCACACCACTTTCCTTTGTCCTTCTTCGGCTTTGTGGTGTTGTTCTTTTCTTGTGGCTTCGATGGGTTGTCTTGGGTCACCCTGCCTTAGTTTTGTCCTTTGGGCTTCAAATTTGTAGATCCAAAGTCTCGCTTATTCTGTTTGAACTTTTGCTCAATTTTGACAGCGTATCTGTATGTTGTGCTGAGCGAGGAGATGTTCAGGAACTCCATCTCTTCCTGGATGTATCTGTGTAGGCAGTTGCGGTATTTGAGTACCAGATGCAACTCAGAATATTTGATACCCAACTGTGTACGAAGGGCATGAAAAATGTTTGTGAACTCCAGCACATCTTGGTCTCGTCCCTGCCGCAGTGTGGTCCATTTGATGTATTTGTCCTCATAGCTTTTGATAGGGTAGTACTGCTCCTTGATGGCATCTCGGAATGAATCCCAAGTGGGTGCGGCTAAAAATAGTGAGCTTGTGCTTTCATCCTTCTGCTCGCAGTAGGTTTCCTACCAGTCCTTGACGTGGGGGGCTGCTTTGAGAAGAGTGAAAACAATCTTTTCCCAAATTGAAAATTCATGAACAGAAAAATACCCTTCTAGTAGTTTTAACCATTTATCTACTGCATCTACGTCTATCTGACTCTTGAATATGGGGATTTCAAAATTAACTTGTACCTTAAAGGGCGTGGCATTTCCAAAGTAGCTGCTGGAAGTCGATGCATCACCTCTGGGTAGCCGTTGAAGGATCTGCGCAAAGTTATCCATCATCGCGTTCCTTTTCCGCTCGAGGGCTTCTTCGAGCAAGATTTTGATAAGATCTCCTGCCCCCTCGTCTTTCTTCTCATCCGCCATGGGAGGCCGTCAGGATTTGCGAGGCCAGTCTTGCAAAGGTTTGACCAGTTCAAGCCCTAACTCCTTATATCCTTACCTTGTTGGGGACATCTAAAGAAAAATAGAGAAAAAGCAGACCGCTCTGATACCACTGATCTGGATTTAAACAGGAACACAACAAAATATAGAGAACCATATACACAAAGATGCAGTGGAAATAATACTTCATTTCATTAATGGAAAATACTGAAATATGCTTACAACCAAAAATCCAAATAAACCAGCTAGGGCGATGGTAGCTTATCTCTGAGAAGAGATTTGATCGCTACATGCCTCTAAACTGTGTTACAATGAGGCTCGAAGACCTATTTATTGTTGAGAAATAATGGAAAACCTTTCACATCCCGAAACCTAACCCTAGAAGATAGAACGCCAATTTGTGGGCCCTGTTTGGGTAAACTGTTTCATCAATTTCCCGTGGTCGTAACTTGGGCATATGATCTCAGTTTGATGCGTACAGTAGCTCGTTAGAAAGATCTATCGGAGCACTACCACATTGGGAGGCAACATTAGCCCATGGCCCCATGTTGCCCTAGATTTCCCAAAAAACGTCGTTTAGGGCCTCAAAACAGCTCTGGAAGTTCAGGACCCGAAAAACTACTAAAAATAGTAAACTATGCTATAATTAAGGAAATTGAAAAACTAAAAGAGACAGTTGTGGGGATCCAAATGGGATAGGTGGGTGGCCACCAACATCCATGTGGATCATTCCTACCACCTTAGGAAGAAATGGTCCCCATTGCGTTGAGTTCCTCCCTAAGATGAGGAAGCTTCTGCTGAGCTGGGTCTCTAGTGAGTTGTTTTGCAATCTCTGATGTGTCTAGAAATGGTGGGAAGCATGGTCGACGATGGTCCACATTGAACACTCGGTGTAGGTGAAGGAATGGAGGAATGTTGTGCTTCAAAGAATTGTTGCCCATAGCCTTGGTACTGGTATAAGGACCATGTCAGAGTGGTCGAAGCTTCTGATGGGCTCTTGTAAGGCATTCTTTCTACAGATGTAACCAAACTTTGTCGCCCACCTGAAACTTATGTGGTACCCCTGTGGGTGAGGAGAAGTTGTTCATGTGTTCTGTCATGACCGTATCCTTTTGCTACTGCTACTGCTGCGTGGAGGAACCCTTTGCGAGGGTCATGGATGTAGCAATGATCTTCCCCTTACTTTGGGAGTGAACCAAAGAGAAAATAAATTTCCTACTCTGTGATATGAGGTTGTTGCCTTTCTTAGCAGTGATGAAAGATGTGGCAGTAGGTGGGGCTACCTCTAGTATCCTTTATTACACAAAGAAATAATGACAGCACGAGGCCTTGACTCATACACAACATGTCACCTCCACAAGTATGGCTAGCCTAATAATACATCACAAACATCCAGAGGTGTAACATCACACAATACCTCGTCTGTGAATGGTTTGATGCTGTAGGGAAGGTGGCACTGTTAGCGAACTTTGAGATCTTGTCCTTCATGAAGCCACCCGATAATGTACAGTTGCGAGTTTGGTGTAGTCGATAGGCCCAACCACTTCATGACCTTTGCTAAAATAAGGTTCTTTTGGCTGCCACTATCAACAATGAATTACAACAGCGAACCCTTCACCCACATCTGTGAGTGGAAAAGACGTTTCCCCTCCTCTGGCTCTTCGGGCTCATTCTTCTGGATCTTTGCAATGGCAACAGTGGCGCTAGGATCTGCATCAATGATCTTTCCCCTTGTCGGGTTCTGGCTCAGGGTCGGAACATATATTTGATTCAGAAGCCTTCAACTCGGCCACCAGTGACTGCTTGGTCCAACACTCACTTTTGTTATGAGTGGGACTCTTGTGGAACTCACACCACTTTCCTTTGTCGTTCTTCGGCTTTGTGGTGTTGTTCTTTTCTTGTGGCTTCGATGGGTTGTCTTGGGTCACCCTACCTTAGCTTTGTCCTTTGGGCTTCGGATTTGTAGATCCGAAGTCTCACTTCTTCTGTTTGAACTTTTGCTCAATTTTGACAGCGTATCTGTATGCTGTGCCGAGTGAGGAGATGTTCATGAACTCCATCTCTTCCTAGATGTATCTGTGTAGGCAGTCGCGGTATTTGAGTACCAGATGCAACTCAGAATCTTTGATACCCAACTGTGTATGAAGGGTATGAAAAATGTTTGTGAACTCCGGCACATCTTGGACTCATCCCTGACGCAGTGTGGTCCATTTGATGTATTTATCCTCATAGCTTTTGACAGGGTAGTATTGCTCCTTAATGGCATCTCGGAATGAATCCCAAGTGGGTGCGGCTGAAAATAGTGAGCCTGTGCTTTCATCCTTCTGCTCACAGTAGGTTTCCTACCAGTCCTTGACGTGGGGGGCCGCTTTGAGAAGAGCGAAAATAATCTTTTCCCGAATTGAAAATTCATGAACAGAAAAATACCCTTCTAGTAGATCTAACCATTTATCTACTGCATCTGCGTCTATCTAACCCTTGAATATGGGGATTTCAAAATTAACTTGTACCTTAAAGGGCGTGGCATTTCCAGAGTAGCTGCTGGAAGTCGATGCATCACCTCTGGGTAGCTGCTGAAGGATCTGCGCAAAGCTATCCATCATTGTGTTCCTTTGCCGCTCGAGGGCTTCTTCGAGCAAGATTTTGATAAGATCTCCTGCCCCCTCGTCTTTCTTCTCATCCGCCATGGGAGGCCGTCAGGATTTGCGAGGCCGGTCTTGCAAAGGTTCGACCAGTTCAAGCCCTAACTCCTTATATCTTGACCTCGTTGGGGACATGCAAAGAAAAATAGAGAAAAAGCAGACTGCTCTGATACCACTGATCCGGATTTAAACAGGAACGCAACAAAATATAGAGATAACCATATACACAAAGATGCAGTGGAAATAATACTTCATTTCATTAATGGAAAATACTGAAATATGCTTACAACCAGAAATCGAAATAAACAAGCTAGGGTGATGGTAGTTTATCTCTTAGAAGAGATGTGATCGCTACATGCCTCTAAACTATGTTACAATGAGGCTCGAAGGCCTATTTATTGTTGAGAAATAATGGAAAACCTTTCACATCTTGAAACCTAACCCTAGAAGATGAAACGCCAAATTGTGGGCCCCGTTTGGGTAAATTGGTACATCAATTTCGCGAGGTCGTAACTTTGGCATATGATCTCCGTTTGATGCTTAGAATAGCTCGTTAGAAAGATCCATCCGAGCACTACCACTTTGGGAGGAAACATCCGTCCATGGTCCCATGTTGCCCCATATTTCCAAAAAAACATCGTTTAGGTCCTCAAAATGGTTCCGGAAGTTCAGGACCTGAAAAACTGCTAAAAATAGTAAACTGTGCTATAATTAAGGAAACTAAAAAACTGAAAGACACAGTTGCGGGGATCCAAATGGGATAGGTGGGTGGCTACCAACATCCACTTGGATCACTGACTCCAAAAAGAATTTGAACATATGCAAATACAACATAAGGCCATCCTAGTGGAAATAGATGCATGGATACAAGCCATGACAGATAAGTAAAACACAATCTACAAATCGATGAGTTCATAAAATAAGGGCTCAGTATTAACTCCCAACTAATACAGAAAGAGGAAGTTCTATGCCAGAAAATCTCGCAAATAAGTCCTTATTGCGAGATGAGTGATAAACTAACAAGCCAAGTTGTGGACATGAGACTTGAGTATGACGAAATCTATAAAAGGATTTCTGAATTTATCACTTGGAAAGAATCAAAAGAAGGGAGAAAAGATGATTTGCCAAATCTAGAGGAATCACATAAAGACATCTTGTTCATAGATTGAGATTCTTGACTCAAGCAAGCAGAAAGGGTAATGATGTTCGCAACAGTAGCAAAAAACAACACCATTGAAGCCATCAAGGAAAACATACATGGAGCCAACCTGCTCGCAGAATCTACACCAGGTTTCTTCCAAATGTCAAACAATTAGAGTAATAGTGGAGGCAGGCAGCGAAGGAAAGGGAGGAGGTGATCAGACAAATGGGCAAGCTAAGGTAGGAAGCATATTGGCAGTTCTTAGTAAAACCATATAGCCAGTGCATGAACTTGTGATGCTTAACTACCTCCATAAAAAAAATGGTGCTAGCACTGACAGATGCTATATTTGTTGGGAAGTTAACATCAACGATCGACCAACTGGCACAACTCAAGCCAATGATAGATATTTGTGATCTTAAAGATCAAATGCAAAGGAGTTAGTCACTTAGTTTTATTTTTATTTTAGTTTTATTTTCGCATGATCTGAGGAAGGTCGTTTAAACCTCCTCATCTATTTTTTTTGTAATAATCTATTTTAGGACCTATCATTTAGTATTTAAACCCCCCTCTCATGCATTCAGAGAGGGGTCTATAAATTTTATCAAAAACATTCTTCAAAACATGAACTTTTGTACCTTTGAGGAGGTTTTGATGGAATGAAAGGAACGAGATATATTTTCACTTAAATATCTAGCATGATCTACTAAAATGCACTTTTGTACTCTTAGAATATGTTGGATTGATTGAAATTTGGTCAATATTGCTTAAACACATGAGAAAGACTCATCATATATGGTACTTTTATCTTATGATCTTGTTTTATTTATGTATCAGGAAATACTTCTTCTTTTAATTGTTTTATGTGTGAAAATATAAATTACAGTTAGCATTATTGCACTTTTGTATGATGTCAGCTTTGACTTTATTCTAAATACATGAACAATTTATATGCAATGTATCCTTCACAATTACTTTGGCTAACTATTTATCCAAAATTATTATTGTTAAATGATTTGATTTCTTATTGCAGTTGAATGATCTATATTACCAAATGTTGTAGGACATCATTGTAGATCACATATTGTATTTAATTCATGGGTATATTTATATTCAAATAATGTTTAAACTAGGATATATGCATGTGTTTAGTAGTTTATATTAGATGACACTTAGCTTAATCATTCCCCCATTAAATCATATATCACCCCATCAACACTATCAAAATCTTTTCTGGGAAACTGGTCCCATTAGCCCCAGCCGAAGCCACTACACCAAATGGAAAAGGAGCTTCTAACCAAGGTCCACACCGGGTGGTTTTACCCCATGTTGTAGCAATGATTTTCAAGGCTTCAACATTTTGGCAGTAGAAGGAGGGCCTAACTATGAATGAAAAGTAAATTCAAATCAACAAGCCATTCTAAGATTAAAACTCCCTCACCATCTCCTCCAACTTCTCGATCACATTCCAAATCTCCAAATCCTAGGCAAGAAGTTGTAAATAACCCTTTAGAATCCACTACTGTGATTTCAAAAAATTCAGATAAATATTCTTCTATAGAAACACCTAAAGTATAGTCTTTGATCCATAAGCTATAAAGGATTTCAATATCTCAAGAAGAATCTAAGTTATTCCAAGCTAGTGTTTCTTCTCAAAGGTTAACAAGAGCATAGAGTGAAAAACTGGGATCCCCCCATTTGAATTTCCTCTACTAATCCGTAAGAGAGCTAAGAAGACACAATCTGAATCCCATGGTGAGGTTCTCTCATCATCACCTCAAACATCTTCATTCATTCCATCCATTTGATCACAAAATCAACCATCTGCCTCATAACTACATATTTTGGTTTACATAGGTACTGGAGCATAAGCCTCCTCTACCCAATCACCTTCAACCACTGGAACATCTTCCTCTAGATAGATACCTATGATGGCTCAAAACCCATTACGGCCATGGAAAAATCTAGGAGATGTACGGAAGGCAGGACCCTTACATCAATTGTTAGTCCATCCAGAAAAATGGTTACCAAAGTTCAATCCTGATGATGTTTTACCAACTGAAGAGCACATAAACAATTTTATGTTGTCCATAAACCTAAAAGAAATAGTGGAAGAAGATGCAACTGTAAGATTATTCCCTTATACCTTTCAAGGATTAGGAGGGTCATGGTACTTTTCATTACCATCAGGTCCCATTAATAGTTGAGATGCCTTTCAAGAGTAGTTCCTAACCAAGTTTGGAGATGATAGATCAACAACTAATCTTATCAATTTTCTCTCCAACTTGAAAGTCGAACCTAGGGAACCGATTAAACACTTCAATTCTCATTTCAATAAGTTATTGAACAAAATACCAACAACATCTAAGCCCAGTGATGAAGTCCAAAATGAATGGTACAATACTACTCTCCCTTCAAACAAAACTATTTTCATTAATAGAGCTTCCAACCCAACTTTGGAAAAAAACATGAAAGAATCCATAGTTGTAGAAAAAACAATTCTAGCCTTAGATAAGAAAAAAGCATTAGAAGAGAGAAAATCCAAGAAAGTGACTTTTGGGGATGAATCCAAGAAAAAACCACCTAAATATCCTTTTGATCTTGAAGGTTTACAAAAATTACTTAGAACCATGTCCAATGAAATGCTTGATATAAAGAAACATGTAGCAGAGACTTCCTCAAAGAAATCTTTCAGACCATTCAAACTAAATCCCCCCTATGATACTAAGCCTCCAAGCACCATATCAAATGTTGAATAAAATGTGGATGAAGATGAAGTCTCAACAGTTGAAGAGCAAACCAATCATGAAGAGGTAGTTGAGTTACAAGGAATGTGAGATTTTATCCTCCCCAATGAAGAAACACAAGAAGCATTACATATTGCAACCAAGAGTAGAAGCCCTATTGATTTTCCACAAACAAATTCAAAGCAGAAGGTATCAACTCCAACTCCCAAAGACAAAATAAATAGGTAATAATTATTCATCTAAATGCACTCAAATCGCTCCTCCTTAATCAAATGTCTCACCTCCAACTAAAACCCTGATAGTCTCTGATGAAATGGAGTATAACATAGTGGTAGATATGAATAAAAAAGGGTGAAAGTTACCTTTCACAAGCCTAGCAAGTTGAAACATTAACATAAGCTATTGCTCAAAGATCTAAAAGCAGCACCTTCTTCGCCTCTTCCCGCTGCCGTAATCTTACAAGCTACCCAAGAAATGGGAAGGCCTCCTAATACCTCATTAGACAGAATTGACCCTACCGATATTTCTCTAACTGGAGGAAGATCTAAACCCCATACTCCTCCATTTATTTTCACTATTGAAGTTTTCAACAAAAATCTACACAACTATGTAGTTGACTCTGGAGATTCATCTAAAATTCTACCACGAATAGTTTATGCCAAATTGAATGTTGAACCCCAAAAATCTGTGATACGCATTGTGCAGTTAGACCGATCCCAAGTCGAAGTTATAAGAGAGCTCAATCAAGTCACCATTAGACTCTCATCAAACCCTAAAGTGTTTCAAGTCATTAACATTCTTGTGGCTAATATCCCCAAGTTCCATGATTTAATTCTTAGCAGAGAATGGTCAGAAAAGATTCATAGCTATTGTTGGGTTGTGCTATATTCTTTCCATGACTAGATCTCCTAGTTAACTGGGGGTTTAGAGGAGGGACGAAGCCCCCCCTTTGTTATGCCGATTGTGCAATGGGCGGTCAAAGGGGGTTTGAGGGGGGCAGTTAGCCCCCCTTCTACGAGGTTTGGGGCAGTGCCCTGGGAAATTTTTTTTTTTGGACCCTATACTAGGTGGGAGAACCTACCTATGTTTTTGTGCATGGTTTTCACACACGGTTTTGGGTGCGATGGTTTTCGATCCATGGTATTGGATGCTTTGGCATGTATATATATGTATTATAACATTGAAAGGAACATAATGAAAAATCAAGATGGTACTCCCAATTTTGGGATCCAGGGGAAATATTTGTGTATATTTGTTTTATGTGTTATGCTCTCGCTATTGTTTATTTTCTATGTTTTAGAATTCATATATAGGTAATTTATGTATGGGGTTAACCTACAACTCTTTTACAACTGATTGGTCCCACATGTGGCTTCCCTATAATGGCAAGTCAAATCAAATAAGGGTTGATCACGAAAAACATCAAAAGTACATTGTTACAAAACTAGAAGGAGAAAATGAGCCAATCACATATAGCAGCAATATCATCAAAAACTACTAAGTTGAATCATTTCTAGGAAATTTTAATGCCAATAATTCACCTTTATTGGAAAAATTTGTTTTATCCGAAGTTGAAAATTTCTATCACGCATATACTTCTAAGTGTGTAAATTTTGTAGATAAACCTGTAATTAGCTCTTTATTTTGGAAATTATTTTTTGACAGATCTAAATGTAATGATGGATCCAGAGTAGGATGCATATTAGTTAGCCCAAAAGGGGAAAAACAATGTTAGCATGCATAATTGAATTCAAATGCACAAACAACACTGCCAAATATGAATCACTGTTTCAAGGGATGTATAAAGCCATCAGCCTTAATATCAAACATCTTCAAGTGTTTGGGGATTTAGAAATTGTGATAAAACATGTAATAAATACTATACACTATTTGTTTAGACATTTAAAACATTATCAATCCTTAGTCCAAGACCTCACTTCTCACTTTACAATGCTTAATATTTCCCCTATCCCAAGACTCCAAAATGTGAGTGTCAATTTATTGGCTAATGTTGCATCCAAGCTTATTCCACTAGAGGATTATAGTCCCGATATTTTTTCTATTGAATTGATTTTTAGGCCTTCCATTCCTGACAATGTCACCAATTGGTGATTCTTTAATAACGATTCAGATATCATAATATTTTTGACATCTGAAGGCTTGTATGATGACCAGATAATTGATGAAGATCACCATGATAGCCAGCTTAAGAAAGAAGAAACTATAAATGTCATACCTAAGTTTTTGGTTAAGCTGGAAGAATTATATGGTATTAATGACCGATTCAAGAATCCCACCAACTGAAAACTTCAAAGTTACACTTTGATGTTTGAATTAGTTAATATTGGAACTCACCTTAAACCTAAAAATATCAATCTAGGTCTAGGTCTAGGTCTTACACCAGATGAAAAATCAACCTTCGTTCATTTTTTGAATAAATATAAGAATGTATTTGTTTAGAATTATGAAGATCTTAAGACATATGACACTTATATAATTCAACATACCATCCCCATGATATCTGATGAAAATCTCGTGCAGTAGAAGCTAGGAAAGATTCACCCAAATCCAGATAATGAGATCAAATCTGAATTGAATAAACTTCTCAAGGCCAAAATTATCTTTCCTGTGAGGCACTCAATGTGGGTTTCTAACCTATTTCCTTTCAGAAGAAAGAATGGTGATATTTGAATATGTATAGAATTTTGTAATCTTAGCAAATCTTGTAAGAAGGAAAACTTTCCATTACCTCCTATGGAACATATACTACAATCAGTTGCAGAGTCAGAACTAATGTCTTTTCTGGATGGATTCTAGGGTTACAATCATATTCTAGTACATACATATGGCTGGCTGAAGACTACCTTTCGAACCAAATGGGACACGTATGCCTATCAAAAGATTCCATTCGGATTAATCAATGTTGGTACCACATTTCAGAGACCCATGGACATAGCTTTCAAAGGCTTGGTTAATAAATTTGTGGTAATCTATTTAGATGGTATAACTATCTACTCAAAAAGGTGTGGTAATCATTTAAAGGATTTAAAACAAATCTTTGAGCTTTGTTAGAGGTATGGAATTTCTCTCAATCCCAAGAAATATTTCTTTGCTTTAAGTGAAGGAAAGCTCCTTGGATTTATTGCATCCAAAGAAGGATTCACATTAACCCTGATAAGATAAGAGACGTTTCTGAAATTCCTTTACCTCATAACAAAAAATATGTAGTCTTTCCTAGGTCAAATAAATTTTGTCAAAATATTTGTCCCTCACTTTTCACAAATTGTTTTACCTCTTCAATCCATGATTAAGAAAAATTCTCTTTTTAAATGGGGACATATAGAGCATGAAGCCTTTGATCTGATTAAACAATAAATCTTGAATGCTCCCTCACTAGCAACCCTGAAATTTTCTAATCATTTCACTTTATATACCTTTTCTTCCAAGAAATCATATGCAGCTATAGTAACATAGGTCAATGATGACAAAGCCGAAGCACATATTTCTTTCTTTAGCTCCAATTTGCAGGGGGTTGACTAAAACTATTAAGATGTTGAAAAACAAGATTTTGTTGTTTTCAAATCAATAAAGCGTTTTAGAACCTTTCTCCTCAAAACTCACACCAAGGTAATAGTCTCATTCTCAATAGTGAGAAATTCATTAAAACAAAGGGATGTAGGAGAGAAAGGGAAAATTGTGTAACAACACTACAAGAATATGATATAGAGATTAGACCAACCAAAACTGTAAAAGGTCAAGGTTTTTGTAGAATGTTAATAGGAGCATCCAATTTACCAGCACCACAAGGTTCACGTGATGATATACAAGTATATGAGGTAAGCCTCAATGACACTGAATCCAAATATGTTGATATCATTTTTAATTTGAAAAATGGATATGCCCCCATGCAACTATGTTACAAAGGAAAAAGGGCTTTATAGTTAAAAGATATACAATATCAAATTATCAATAATGTGTTATTTAGAATAAATTATGATTATTTTTTTCTTAGATGTCTTGAAAAATCTGAGGTAGAAAAGGTTTTGCAGGAACTCAATGATGGACCAACTAGTGGACATTTTAGAAGGAACACAACCGCACATAAAATCTTGCATGCTGGTTATTATTGGCCAACCTTGTTTAAATATGCACATGATTGTGTAAGGAAATGTAAAGTTTGTCAAACAACTATTGGGAGATAGAGGAAACCCATATTACCATTGCAACCAATCAACACTGAACAACCATTTGAGCAATGGGGACTGGATATAATAGGTGAGATCATTTCTCACTCTTCAAAGCAACATAAATATATCCTTACAACAATTGGTTACTTCACAATGTGGGCAGAAGGAATTCCACATAAGGTAGCCAATTCTAAAAACATCATTGAACTTATTGAACAATTTATTATTACCAGATTAGGTTTGCAATATTCCCTCATGTTTGATAATGCATCTTATTTTTCAGGCAATGCTATGACAGAATTTGCTCTTAAAATAGGTTTTAAACTTAAATACTCTGCTAACTATTATCCTTAGGGAAATGGCTTGGCCGAATATAGGAATAAAAATATCATAAGAATTATTAAACAAACCATTGATCAAAGTAGAAACAAATGGAAAAAATATTTAATAATTTCTCTATGGGCAGATCAAATAACACAGAAGGCCTCAATAGGCCCTTATCCTTTCAATTTCTTCTATGGGAAAGAAGTTGTCCTTCATACAAATGTAGTTATTCCCTCTCTAGTCTTAGTTCAATTTATTGAGGAAACCCCTTCCTCCTATATGCAAGTGAGACAATCACAAATCTTTAAGCTCGAAGAAGAAAGGGAAAAGGCCAAAATCACACATGCACATCATCAACAGTTAGTCAAATAATTTTTTGATGCCAATTTTGTAAGTTAAAAATCCTTCCAACTCAGAGATGTGGTATTGAAATGGGATAAAGCACATGAGGAAAAAGGTAAGCATACCAAATTCCAAATAATGTGGCTTGGACTGTTTCAGATTGTGGAACAAATAGGCCCATCAACATTTCTAATGCAAGATCTATCAGGCAAGAGAGATTCTTTGCTTGTTAATGGGAAAATCTTAAAAAATTATTTTTCATAGAAGATAATCTCTTCTATTCATTTTATATTATTTTTTTTACTTTTTAGGAAAATAAAAGTTCAGTAGCATTTACTTTTGGCCTTTATAATAATAGTCTCTTTTATATTTTTACTTTTCTCTTATATAAGTAGAGATTGCTAAGAAGAAAATTTTTACATTCAAAACATAAGTTAAGTTCTAACTCTCTGAAATTTCTTGTCCTCTACCAAAATTATTTATCCTTTGATGAAGTTCAACTTTGTAAAAGAACCTTTGTTCTACCATCAGTTAAGAAAAGTATTTATAACAAAGAAAGGAATCTCTACAGAGAAGCATCTTTAACTCTATAATTGTCATCTAAAACATCTTAAGAAGTCAATGATTCTGCCCATCTAGAAAACTTTCATTTTTTCGAGTGCAATTCTAAAATATGCTTAAACTTTAAGGATAAGAGGTTTCATCAAGAGTCGACTTACCATGGTCATAGGATAATAACTAGCTGACATTGCCAATACTGCATATAAAAACAAGGTAATGGCTTGAGATTTTATCAATCAAAAGACAAGGGGTCTCATCAAAAGCCAGCTTGTTTAGTTAAGTTACAACCAGTGAGTGGCGTTGTCAATTTTGGTCACCAAACCAAGACAATGGCCTTTAAGGAGAAAAATGAAAATTTTAAAGAAAAGAGAATTGTTTAGAAAAAAAGAAAGAAAGTAAGTATATGAATCTAAACTTATCTTTAAAATTTTCACTCTTATCTAGATGGGATACTAAATCATTGCTAGTTAAAAGGTAACCATGTCGAGGCTATAGATGCCTACTGGCAGCAAAGGCTCTACCTATGACAACTGAGTACATCTAAAAGCTTATTTCAGAGAGTCCCCTATTTTTATCTTTAAAACCAAGTAATGACTGATGTAGACAAAGAAATTTTCATATTGAAGAGGATAATCGAAAGGATAATAGTTAGGTATATTTTGTTTATTATTCAAATGAATGTTACTTATCTTATATTTCGTGTATTTTTATTTTCTAAACAACCTTTATTTTGGAAGTTTTTAGAAATTTCAAAAATTGTCAAGGATAACAGGTTCTTCCAGTGAATCGCCAATTGTTGTGCTATTCATCAACTCCGCCATATATTAACATAATAGCTAATATTCTATCAATAAATGGGGACCCTTAAAAAAGCCTTCCAAAAAACAAATTTAGCATCTAGACAGTTTATTTTATGTTTTTGGAATAAAACAAGATATCAAGTCAAAACCCTTTGAAAACTAGCAATACTCACCTTTTCGCATATCGCTGGACCAAGTGTGTCAACAGCCTTATTAACAAGGAAAACATGTGAAATGTGATCTAAAGGAATCACCGCACTTAAACTAGATACCATTAAGTTTTTTCATTAAAAACTAGGTCCTAACGCATTTCCTCTCGAAATAAAGGTTGTATCGTATATCACAATTCACAAAGGGCACACCCTCACGAAGTATGTTGAATCATGTGAATTGCATATTGTGATGTGATAGTTAACCTTATTGCATCACATTGAAAATAATTAAGAAAGGTTTGAAATATTACAAACCACATGATGTGCGAAATGCAATAAAAGCCCAAACCCGATTGAAACCAATGTTATAAAGTAACACTTAAGTCCGCTACACAAATGAAAAACACTTTATAAGGTAAAATCATGTTAAAAAAGCAATGCTTTAAAAAATAATAAAGAACATCCCACATCTCACATCCTATAGAAAACTAAGGAACTTTAAGAAATCGCACAATCTGTTAGTTCCAGTCTTCACAGCTTGTCACCAGGGATCACGATGAGCTCTTACTATGTCTGGTTTTGTTAGATGTTTTGCACATGATTTTCAGCACAAAACATGTCACAAGTGCTTTCATAAGAAGGAGATCGGAAAAATCTTTCGAACAGTATGTCACACTCCCGTAACCGGTTCCTGGATTAGAAAAAATGAATGAGTGATTCTTGGTTATGCATGTTTCGAGGTCAGTTGCTGCACACAATGACAAGTTTAGTACAAAATCAGTTTTGGAACTAATGGTAATAATGTTTTGAAAACTGAAAGAGGTTTTTATTCACCACATACTAAATAACAAAAGCCTCCTTCATTTTATGCACATGTGTTACTAAGTGGGATATATATAGTGATATTTGGAGCCTACAGTAAAACAAAGCAAAATTTTCATATTTTCTACTGTTTTAGTCATTTTAGTGTGGAGCCATTTTACAACAGATGGAAAGTAATTTTGCAAACCCCAAGGATTTTTTTGTTAAGCACGATCCATATAACAAAAACCTCTTTCATTTTATTCACCGGTGTCATGGATTGGAAATGTGACTAGATATTTACAACTCATTTTCACAGAATTTAAGTTTTAATGATTTTCTGTTTTAGAGATGCTTTTGTGGAACAAATTGCGAGCTACTGGAAACGAATTTCCAAAATTTGAGAGACGTTGTTCTCTAGAATGACCTTATATACAAAAACCTCTTTCAGTTTTGTAACAGGTGTTATAGTTTGGGAGATATGAGTTCATCTTTAGCACCTATTTTCAGAAATTCGGCCCAAATTTAATGTAACTAATTCTATCTTGAAGAAAATGGTTGAGCTCAATCCCTTAGTACAAGGATGAGAAAATGTATATATTTTATGAATTTCATAGTGTAGGGGTTGGATTTTGGTTGGAGAGTTGGACTCTTGGTAATAGCTTAACACTCACATATTTTATCTGCAATTCTTGCAAAGGAAGACCAGGGTTTTGCAGCACTATTTGGGATTCATGTGGCTTTATGTGTTGATGGTGTGCTTCTTTCAGTATTTGTAAGTTGTTTATGTGTATCAATTTCCTTATCTTATCTTCTGCAATTAAACAAATGAAGTGTTAAGGTAGAATCCATAATTTTCTATACTCTGCCTTTAAGTTTGTTTAGTTTTCCATGTTTTCATCTATTTAGGGAGAATCCTTGAAAGTTTCTTGCTCTCCTTAACCTCTCACTGGTAAGATATATTCATTCAATCATATTAAAGGCATCAAAACAATCACCTATCTTGCCCCAAGTAGACCTCTGCAAAAATTGTGCCTCATCCCCGCACCCAAAATTGCCTTTCCCTTGAATTCAACTAAACTCCAAAAAATCAATTTCAAAATCCTTGTACTTCATACCTAGCCTAAAATTAGTCATCAATTTATTCATCACGAGCCTCATTGATTACCTTTTGCCAAGATTGACACGGAGAGAGCCCTCTCTTGTCCTCGTAGCGCTAGCTACGAGGCTGAGCGTGGTTTGATGTAGCCTTGAGTTTTACCTTATTTTCAGCCTAAGGTAGATTTGAGCGCTAACATAGTGGCGACTCCACTGGGGAAGAAAAGTTTATTTGTTTGTTAGTGTTCTTTTTTTTATAGACTACAGACAGAGTTTGAAGATTAGCCAGGTAGCCTTTGAAATGCTTTTGCTTCGCATTAGCGCAAGTAGATAAAAGCTACTTCAATCAATCTCCGGTCTAGTCTTATAAACGGAATATCTAATTTGCAAATTGCCCCAGTACATGTATCAAGTTAGATCTGATTGTTGATGGTGGACAACAGTCAGACACATATGAAGGCTGAAACACTCACCTGGCGACTCCAACTCAATCGAGAGATTCCAGCGGTCACTGATCCGTTCATGCACTAAAATAAATGGTAGGGTATGTGGCAAACCCTGTGCTTTGTGAAGTTTTAAAAGAAGTTAGAGATCTATTAGTGGATATTGAAATTGATAAAGCATTTTTCATTGTCGTGCTTAAATGCTTGAGATCTCCAAAGTTTCCTCCTGAAGCTAAAACTGGTTTCTTTGAGTTAGTTGTTGAAAAATTTGAGAAGGAGATTCAGTATTTAAATGATCAGATCCAATCATATGAATACCAAGAGCCCAAAAAGTCTTGGAAACTCTCCCTCCTTCAAAACAAGAAACAATAGAGCTGCCCGTAGATGTTTGCATTGACAGTTTGCAGTTGGAGGTCTGTGTTGAGGAATTAGGGTAGCAAACAGAGTTTGTTTTCTTTGATCCTATTGCAACATACATGGAATTTTTTTTCATTTTGAATGATAGATCAAATTATCTTTTACACAGCCAGACTCGTTATGTGCATGTATGGTTGTCAGCATTTACATTTGTGTCCTGGTTGAAGCACTTTCAAGAAGAATCCTTGTCACAGTTACTTGATTGGTTGATCTTCCATTACAACATTACTTGATCTATCAATTTTGCAGCAAAGTGGATAAGATTTGTACATAAATAGGCTACCCAAGGCAGCATTTCAGTTTTCGGTATTTGTTTATGTACAAGTTGCAGTATGTATATGTTTTTGGATTGGTATGAGTTGTTTTGGGTTTGCAGTTGATTGACCATCCATGCCCAATGGAAGAGGCACTATCTACTTTCTAGAGATCTATAGTTCTTGGCACCTCCAAGGAGCTACCATCCCCATTGGAGCCAATGTTAGTTCCAGTCTTCGCAGCCTGTCACCGGGGATCACAATGAGCTCTTACTATGTCTGGTTTTGTAAGATTTTTTGCACATGATGTTCAGCACAAAACATGTCGCAAGTGTTTTCATCAGAAAGATCTTGGAAAAATATTTCCAACGGTATATCACACTCCTGTAGCCGGTTCCTGGATTAGAAAAAATGAATGAATGATTCTTGGTTATGCATGTTTCGAGGTCAGTTGCTGCACACAATGACAAGTTTAGTACAAAATCTGTTTTTGAACTAATGGTAAGGAATTTTTGAAAAGTGAAAGAGGTTTTTGTTCACCACATACTAAATAACAAAACCTCCTTCATTTTATGCACAGGTGTTACTATGTGGGAGATATACAGTGATATTTGGAGCCTACAATAAAACATAGCAAATTTTTCATATTTTCTATTGTTTTAGTCATTTTAGTGCGGAGCCATTTTACAACAGATGGAAAGTAATTTTGCAAAACCCAAGGAGGTTTTTGTTAAGCACGAGCCATATACCCAAACCCTCTTTCATTTTATTCACAGGTGTGATGGATTGGGATATGTGACTAGATATTTACAACTCCTTTTCACAGAATTAAAGTTTTAATGCTTTTCTGTTTTAGAGATGATTTTGTGGAACAGATTGCGAGCTACTGGAAATGAATTTCCCAAATTTGAGAGAGGTTTTTCTCTAGAACGACCTTATATACAAAAGTTGTTTTCCGTGTTGTAACAGGTGTTATGTTGTGGTAGATATGAGTTCATCTTCAGCACCTATTTTTAGAAATTCGGCCCAAATTTAATGTAACTAATTCTATTTTAAAGAAAATGGTTGAGCTCAATCCCTTAGTAAAAGGATGAGAAAACGTATATATTTTATGAATTTCATAGTGTAGGGGTTGGATTTTGGTTGGAGAGTTGGACTCTTGGGAATAGCTTAACACTCTATTGTACATATTTTATCTGCAATTTTGGCAAAGGAAGAGCAGGGTTTTGCAGCACTATTTGGGATACATGTGGCTTTATGTGTTGATGGTGTGCTTCTTTCAGTATTTGTAAGTTGTTTATGTGTATCGCTTTCCTTCTCTTATATTTTTCAATTAAACAAATGAAGTGGTAAGGTAGAATCCATAATTTGCTATGCTCTGCCTTTAAGTTTGTTTAATTTTCCATGTTTTCATCTGTTTAGGGAGAATCCTTGAAAGTTTCTTGCTCTCCTTAACCTCTCACCAGTCAGATCTATTCATTCAATCATTTTAAAGACATCAAAACAATCGCCTATCTTGCCCCAAGTAGACCTCTGCAAAAACGGTGCCTCATCCCCGCACCCAAAATTGCCTTTCCCTTGAATTCAACTAAACTCCAAAAAATCAATTTCAAAATCCTTGTACTTCATACCTAGCCTAAAATTAGTCATAAATTTAGTCACCTTCAGCCTCATTGATTACCTTTTGCCGAGATTGACTTGGAGAGAGCCCTCTCCTATCCTCGTAGGGCTAGCTATGAGGCTGAGCATGGTTTGATGTAGCCTTGAGCTTTACCTTATTTTCAGCCTAAGGTAGATTTGAGCGCTAACACAATCAATACACGATAATACAATTTGCAATATTGCATCGCAATCGCAAAATCGAAATTTTTGCAAATCAAAGCTCGTAACCTTAAAACATTTTCTTCCCATTTTATAATGTGGAATATTAATGAGCAATAAAGGTAACAATAACAAACCATTAGTGGGCATTCAGTATGGGATAATGGCATTGAGTTTTTGAAAAGTGGCTCAACATGATATGATATCTTTTCACCTGAATTTAATTAAAACTCATTTGTTGTCACCTTTTCAAGGTAATTTGTATCATTCATTCTTATTTTCATTATTTCTTGTGTCTATCCGATAGCTTTCGCTTTGCTCCATTTCAGGAAAGCTTTGTAGCAAGAGTCGTTAGGAACAATGGCGAAGAAGGGAAAGGCAGCCGCATTTGAAAAGTCAGAAATGATCCCTCTATTCTTTGATACTACGTGCAGTAGAGACAAGGGAACTTCAACATGGGAAGCCATGTATTATTTGTTAGAAGAAGAGAAACCAAGGCCTCTAGTAGCAAAGTCCATAGCTGATGCTCATGTTTCCTTTGACGCCTCCTACTTTGAGACAACATGCTCTTTTCTACACTGCATAGCTGTAAGGTCGAACATAATCCCATATATAGATATGGTCAAGTGGATAAATGATGTGGTCAATGTCTCGAATAGAGAGTTCAAGAATAACATGCAAGAGGTTATGGGATCTTTTTAAGCAGACAACCTATGGCTTACATACAATTTTATCAGAGCCATAGAAGCTCTACAATAAATAGTTCCTCGAGAAATTTTCTAAGGAGAATGAAGACTCGATAGATGTTACGTGGGCCTGGAAAAAAAACGAAGGCAATATAAAATGGGATAAAACGGTTATGTATTCTACGAAATCTATTTCTCCCCCTTATAGTTTTGCAACAACCATGCTATGTAGATTATTTGGTAAGCGTGTACCAAATTTTCTCCGAAGTGGCTACCATTAATAGATGCAGCTATGAATGCAACAATAATGAATTGTGCTCAAATTTTATCTGATAATTTGGTGAAGGCCATTATGGAGTATAGGAGAAAGAGGAGTCCCTCTTTAAGGGTTTATCCCCCATTTTTCATGAATTCCTTTGTAATGGATGCAATCTATTTTAGCTCTAAATTTCCTATTATGGGATGGAAGTGGACTGTGCAAGCCCACTTCGTATCCATGTGTGATGGAAGTGGACTGTGCAAGCCCACTTCGTATCCATGTGTACCATAAGAGTTTGTGGGAGTCTCAGTTTCACCCCCATTTTTACAAGATTTTTCAAGCAGTTATGTTGCCCATCTATAAACAAGTCTACAAAACAACTACCCCTAGGTTTTCCAAAGAAACTAAATTGGATATTTTACATGTAGCCAGATGGTTTGGGGAGGAGATATTTACATATCAGAGTATTTGGGAGCATTTCTTCACCACATGTCCTCCCATACTATGTCACTGACAAGTTAATGGCTAGGGAGATAGCCTACCAAACGACAGGGGAAGGTGGGTCGAGTAGAGGGCTGAAAGAACAGAAAAAGGCCATTTGGCCTATATTTTCATTGCAAATTGGTGTGTTTGCACTACATGATTTTGGACATGCATGAAAAGAGGCAGAAATTATGAAATCTATGAGATTAGCTACATTCCTGGGAAGGTAGTATGACCTAAATGGCATTGCTAACGACTTCACTACTATGGTGAAGGTGAAACCACTCACACATGAGGAAGATGCCTTCGATGACCTCCTCCTACAAAAAGAAACATTTTTAGATGCAGCACATATGGAATCACTACTTTTTCCCCAAATGATGTTGAAGCTTTCCATGTGTATAGAAAGAAGAGATTATTGAAGGTCCCATTGGACCTACTATAGATTGAACCAATGAGGGAGCCAACTCCCAGTGTAAGCTTGGAGGACAAATCCAAAGAGAATTCCAAAGAAAAATTCGAAGCAGAGACCCAAGAGAGATCTACTCATGAGTCAGAGGACTCAGAGTAGCAGCTTAAAAATGGGGGAGATAATTAAAATAAAGAGTCTGAAAGGGACACAACCAGGACTACAGAGGAAACAACCAAGCAAACCTTGGAAAAAAAACAAGAAGAAGTTCACTCTACTTCCACTCAGTCAACAAAACCCCAGTTAATTATTTAGATAATGAATGGGAACATTTAAAGAAGAAGCTTCACATAGATGAACGAATATGTGAGATATAGAATCCTAAATAGCCACAACATAAATCAACTCAAGAAATAACAATGGAGAAAACTGTAGGCACTCAGGATGTGGAGCTCATTCCTCTCACCCCCATTTTAGAAATTAATTTGAGAATTGAGGAAATTGCTCCATTAGATGTGTTTTATAGTCCTACCCACAAAGTTTTCATTAAAAGATATAAAAGAAAAGGAAGCTAGATGCTACAACTCGTATGACTCCCGTGAATGAACCAATGGACATTGTATGGAAAGACCTACCCATGGACCCATCTGAAAACCTCACATGACTGTTGCAATTCATAGGAGCCTATTCTATGGCAACTATTGACAAAGAGACAGAGGTCCAAATGTTGCTTAGAGAAAAGGAACAAAATATTATGCTGTTGGAACAACAATTAGCGCAAGAGAAATCCAATCAACAAGCATAATTACAAGTATCCCAGCTCTAGCAGGAATTTGAACATATGAAAATACAACATCAGGCCAGCCTAGCAAAAAGAGATGCACAGATACAAGCCATGACAGATAAGTATAAAGACAATCCACAAATTGATGAGTTCATAAAGGAAGCACTCAGTCGTAACTCCCAACTAATATAGCAAAAAGAAGTTCTATACCAGAACATCTCGCAAATAAGTCCTTATTGAGAGATCAGTGAGAAGCTAACAAGCCAAGTTATCAACATGAGACTTGAGTGTGATGAAATCCATAAAAGGATTTCTGACTTTATCACCTAGAAAGAATCAAAAGAAGAGAGAAAGGTTTATTTGCCAAAGATGGAGGAATTGCATAAAGACATCTTGTTCACAGATTTGGATTCTCGGCTCAAGAAAGCAGAAAGGGCAATGACGGTTGTAGCAACAACAACAAACAACATCATTGAAGCCATCAATGAAAATCTTGATGTCACCAACTTGGTCATAGAATTCACACCAAGGTTTATTCCGAATTTCAAACAATTAGATCAATAGTGGAGGCATGCAGCGAAGGGAAAGGAGGAGGTGATAAGACAAATGGGCAAGCTAAGTTGGGAAGCATACTAGTAGTTCTTAGTAGAACCATATAGCCAGTAGATGACCTTACAATGCTTAACTAGCTCCACACAAAAAATGGTGCCAGCGTTGATAGAAGCTATATTTGTTGGGTAGTTAAAATCAACGATCGACCAACCGATGTAGCTCAAGCCAATGATAGATATTTGCGATCTCAAAGATCGAATGCAAAGGAGTTAGTCACTTAGTTTTATTTTTATTTTAGTTTTATTTTTGCGTGATCTAAGGAAGGTCATTTAAACCTCCTCACCTATTTTTTTGTAATAATCAATTTTAGTCTTGACATTCCCCTTTGTGACAATTCATCTACCCTCATGGCTCTTCATCTACTCTATGGCTATTACATCCAACTATTGACACTTGAACTTCCACTTTACATGATGTTACATTACAATGCACATGTGCTGATGTGAGACGAAATGGCTTGAGAAAGTAATGTAAGACAACGCTGACTCTTAGTCTGTTTTGTTGATACCAACTCTTTGACATGCTTTTGATGGTGAAGGTGGTGAGCTGATGCCAAGATTAGTCATTTGTGATGGTGTGCATGCACCCCATTATGACATCTTTCTGAAGCGAACTCTTGCCTCCATTGCATTGGGGTGCATTGGTATGGCTGCTCCATCCAGCTCATCTACTGGCATATGCATGGCTTCTTGGGTGTGAATAAACTAGCAACACACTAATGCATAATGTTTTTATGGATCTTCTAGTGTGTGTTGGTGGTCATGCACATCAACTGTTAAATATATGTCCAGCTCTTGTTGGACTTGCTTCTTGTCTTCGCCTTGGTGAGTTTGTTGAATGGGTTGGCTTGCATGCATGCGCACAATGACATGCACACTGCTGAATCCCCTGCTTGTGATCAACAACACTGCTCACCATGTCTACTTTTTGCTAGTTGTTAGGATGGATCTTTAACTTGTACAACACAGTTTCATCCGTGAATGCATGTTACGCCCCCTATTGTTCCTATTCCTCCTGCAACTCATTCGCTTGTTTGTGTAGCTTCATGTTCTTCCTTGAGATGCTACTTCATCACATGCAACTCCTTCTTTGTTCCATTGTCTGTCTTTGTGAAATATTCATGTCGTGCTGTCTACCCATAGCCTGAATCTCTAAAGTTTCTTTCATCATCAATGGATCTACTTGAGCTTCCAACTTTCTTCCGCCTCCATGTCGTCAGCAACTCTCCTCTTGCATTCATTTCATTTGGTATGTTGCCTTCAGCTATTGTTCATGATGGTACTCGTCGTGATACTTTTGTTTTCATATCTTGATGTCATTGTCTACAAAAAACTTGATTTCCTCATGGGTAGGCAAGTTCATAGACACTTTATCAACTGCATACCCAAGTGTGCTCTGAATAGTGTCTTCAACACTGCTCTTCTTGGAAACCATTGTACCTGTACTCCTAAGAGGTAGATGAACACCTACAATACCTAGTGTTATCACAAAATCTGACCTTGATAGGCTATTAATCAAGTAGACTCTTCGTAACTCTTTCAAGCCAATCTTTTGGTTGAGGCTTAGCCTCCTCAACCTGAGAGGGCTCTCTCACTAGGAGTTTTTGATTAATGACTAGATGGCTAACTCTAGGAACAAAATGAACAAAATTATAACTAGTTGACTGGTTGAAACTATGATTAGAAAATATCTATTGGGCTATGGAGTCAAAATAGTCTTCAATGAAACAACATGATTAGAAAAACATGGAAGTCAAGGCACTTAGAGTTTAGGTTTATGAATAAATAGTAACACAGTGAAACAACATAGTTTACAAGCATGTGAAGGAAGTTAGAGAAGTTTATCTATAGCTTAGTATTTAAAACCCTCTCATGCATTTATAGAGAGGTCCAAAAATTTTATCAGAAACATTCTTCAAAACATGCACTTATGTACCTTTGAGGAGATTCTGGTGGAATGAATGGAACATGATCTATTTTCTCTTAAATATCTAGCATGCTCTACTGAAATACACATTTGTACTCTTAGAATATGTTGGATTGATTGAAAGTTGGTCAATATTGCTAAAACAAATGAGCACGAATCGTCATATATGGTACTTTTATCTTATGATCTTATTTTATTTATGTATCAGGAAATACTTCTTCTTTTAATTATTTTATGTGTGAAAGTATAAATTACAATTAGCATTATTGCACTTTTGTATGATGTCAACATTGACTTTATTATGAATACATGAACAATTTATATGCGATGTATCTTTCACAATCATTTTGGCTAACTATTTATCCAAAATTATTATTGTTAAACGATTTGATTTCTTATTGCAGTTGAATGATCTATATTACCAATTGTTGTAGGACATCATTGTAGATCACATATTTTATTTAATTCTTAGGTATATTTATAT
Organism: Pinus taeda; assembly: GCA_000404065.3. Classification (NCBI taxonomy): domain Eukaryota; kingdom Viridiplantae; phylum Streptophyta; class Pinopsida; order Pinales; family Pinaceae; genus Pinus; species Pinus taeda. The sequence continues at coordinate 176,809 of APFE031667081.1, forward strand.
TCAAATAGTGTTTAAACTAGGATATATGCATGTGTTTAGTAGTTTAGATTATATCACACATAGCTTAATCATTCCCCCATTACATCATGTATCACCCCATCAACACTATCAAAATATTTTCTGGGAAACTGGTCCCATTACCCCTAGTTAGAGCCACTACACCAAATGGAAAAGGAGTTTCTAACCAAGGTCTAGACCGGGTGGTTTTCCCCCATGATGTAGCAACGATTTTTGAGGCTTCAACACAACATAAAAGCACTTCTTATAAATTCTTAAGAGCTTCATCAAATGTGTTACCAAACATAGAAAAGTCATCCATATAAATCTCAACACATTCAAGATCAACAAAAATAGCCAGCACAACCCTTCGAAAGGTAGCGAGTGCATTACACAACCCAAAAGGAAGCACTTGGTAGGAAAATGTACCCCAAGGGCATGTAAGGGTGGTTTTTTCCTGATCTGAAGGTACGATCTAGATATGATTATACCCATTGAATCCATCTAAAAATGAAAAGTGTTTTTTACCAGCAAGGGTATGTAGCACTTGATCAATGAAAAGATAGGGAAAGTAATCCTTGAGAGTGGCTTTGTTTAATTCTCGATAGTCAATGCAAATACACCATCTCCCATATTTCTTGGAGACTATCACTAATGGATAGACCCACTGGCTATCAGATTTTATGGGGTAGATGAGGATTCATTCGTCTCTAGGGTTGTCAGACAAGGCGGGATCCATCGCGGATATAGATATGATGAGTACAAGTCTTAGGAGGAATGCCTTCCATGTCTTCATAACTCCAAGAAAATGCATCCAAATGATCTTTCAACAAGGTAATAAGTTGCTCTTGCTAAGATGAATCCAGGCCTAAACTAATGTGTAAGTATTTTCCTGGATTGATTTCAACAAGAGTAGTCTCGAGCTCAAGAGTACAGGAAGATTATGGAACAACATGGGATAAGGAAGGTTGGGAATCAGACGTTCCTTGAAAATGTAGAGTAAATATCTAATGAAGTGTATCAAAACTAGGCATAGTGTTGAATCAAAGAAATAAGTCAGGCCTCCTCATCACTATTGTCATAATCTAACAATAAGGTATCCTTGAGTTCCTAAATAGATCTATCAGGTGGGTATAAGGTGGCCTTTTTCCTAGCATCTCCATGTGAAATGTACACGTCACCAAAGCAACATCCAATATAGGCATCAGTTGTGGCAAGCCATGGTCACCCCAGAATCAAAGGATGTCCTCCCTTGGGATTCTTGGCTGAAGCACAATGAAATCTACGAGGTATTCCCATGAATCTATAGAGACAACCATGTCATCCAATACTCCATCAGGCTTGATTTTAGATTTGTCTACAAGTTCAAGCACGATAGGTGTAGGATGAATTTGGCTCAACCCAAGTTGTTCCATGGTTTTCCTAGTCATCACATTAATTGACACCCCTAGGTCTATTAATACATTAGGGACAAGGATATCACATATCTAGATAGAAACAATTGAGTTTCTAGGATCTATATATTTCTCCATCGATACACATCTTGTCATCAACTCAGCTTCTCTACTAACAAACTAAATGGTTTGAGGTTCTACTCTCTTCCTCCCAGGATTTTTAATACATAATTCTTGAATGATCTAGGTACATATGGGAATTTCTTAGATAGCTTGAAGTAAAGGAACCTTTATAAAAATATTCCTTAATTCATAAGCCAAGGTTGACTCAGGGTCGCTCTTCTCCATGGTCAACCACTCTGGATACGGGGGTTGGTTTGAAGAAGATGGTGAATTTGAAGGTACGATAATGGGTTGAAGAGTGATATTGTTTTTCAAATTATCATGATTTACCTCCTCGTTTTTCTCCTCAATAATCACTATCGACTCTTTTTGTTTTTTTTGGTTTAGCTACCCTTCTTGATCTCAATTGAATCTCATTTATCCCAACTGGAAAGCTTTGATAGGTGGGGACAGGGGATGGTCCAGCTGAATGAATCAATTGTACCACCTTATTATTAGGATTCAATACCAGTTGAGTAGGTAGTTGAGGTGGTCTGAATGGTGGTGGCAAAGGCAATGGTGGAAATTGATTGACTCTGTTGAGGTAGAGAGAGAAAATATGTTTTTGACATATGGTGTGGTACATAAGAAGGAGGATATGATGGCATCTGAGCAGGATAGGATGATATTAATGGTTTGGACCTGTCCATCCTTGTTTCCAAGACTGAGAGGACTCTCCATGATGGAAATGGTTCCCATGTTTCCAATGTTGACAATGATTATTATTATTATAATAGGAATATGGAGATGCATTATAGACATAAAATGTGGTTCAAGAGCCATACCTACACTTAACTAAGGCCAATTCCTTCACGCTACCATGGCATGTAAAAACTCAGGTTCAGAATTCTCTCCTTCAAGTACAAATTTCAATCCTGATATGGAGGGGAAATCCTCAGTGGCTAGTTCTTTGCACAGGCACACATTTATTAGCACTTTTCATATCAATAGGACATTATCTTAAAGGATGCTTCTTTCTACACTTTAGACAAAAAATAGACAATGACTCTTGTTCTTTTTCTAGTTTTTAATGAAATTTCAAAGAGTCTATTTGTTTGCTAACAATATTCATTATTTAAATTTTCATATTGTCCATCTTATTCACCAAGATAGTTATCATAGCATCTGTAGATCCCAATTTGTTAGTTTTTCTTCAACCTCCTCTACTGGATCTAGATTGGTTTCTAGAGAACTTCTTGCACAAGTCACAAATTTGTCCAAAAGTTTTCTGATAAATGTCTTCTTGTCCTAATAAATTCAGATTATGTCTAGAATCCTAAGTAAGTCCTTGTAGGAACAAGGTTTGAATAGTACTTAAATCAAATTTGTGTCTGGACCTTTGGAGTATATACAAAATCTCTCTAAGTAATCTTCCAAGGTCTCATCATCACCTTGTACAATGGTGGAGATCTCATCCTGCATTTCTCTAGTTTTACAATATTCCTAACATTTATTCAAAAATACTTTCTTCATTTGGTCCCAAGAACATATATTGTTTCCTCCTAGTCCCATGAACCAGTGTAAACTTGAATCCTTGAGAGTTGCAGGAAACAACTTTAATTTCTGGGCATCGGAAGAATAATCATAACTCCGACATAATATATCAAATTCAAAAAGAAATGAATGTAGGCCTTTGTGCACCTTACCATGAAAGTGTGGAAGAGCTGAAGGTGAAATATTCTTCATTTGTACATTCTCTTCTAAGTTCACTATTGGAAATCCAAAAGTGGACTTCTCATCATTTGCATGGTTCTCGCTAGACCCCTCTGCATGGTTTTCATTGTTGAAAATAATACTGAGAGGGGGGGTGAATCAGTATTATCTAGTCCTTTTAACAATTCTTCCTTATTTATACTTTGAATTATTTTTGCATATCAGTACCATAAAACAATGAGCATGAACAAGAAAAACAGACAGTCACATGAAAGAACACCAGATATAAGGTGGAAACCCAATGTGGGTGAAAACCACCTGCTGTAATATGTCTCTATAATCTTTCAAATTAGAAACTCCTTTTACAATGGTCTTGTACTGGTGCAGTCCTTTACCAGTACGCAGGCTGCAACCTGCAGAGAGCTACAACTCTCTCTCGTGTTCCAGTCTCTCCTGGAAGGGAGCTACAACCCCCTACTTCTTTTCTTTCAAGGACCACTTTTCATAAATTTTCAAACTGGATCCATAAATATCAAATGATCATCAAGTACCAGTAAGTCACCCAGATAACCAGATCCACAATAACAGAAAACTAAAACCAGAACACCTCCTGCGGCATCTCCTGCGGCGCCTCCTGCGGCGCCTCCTCGGCGCCTCCTGCGGCGCCTCCTGTGGCGCCTCCTGCGGCGCCTCCTGCGGCGCCTCCTGCGGCGTCTCCTGCGGCGCCTCCTCACTTCGCAGCTGCAGCGCTCGAGAGATCACCCTTCACAGATTCACTTTCACTTCACTTTCATATAGATCGAGCTTTTGAAACAATAACCCAATATTTTAGATCTTAAAATATTCAACCCAAAAGCATACCCAAGCCAAATGATCTTCTTTGCTTTATATAAGCAAACTCTTCCTCAAATCATGGACCAATACCACGGGCCAAAACCATAACAAACCAATACCATCAACTCAATACTAGGGATCAACACGTCTGTCGAGATGTCATGGTCCAAAAACCATATGTTCAAATTCCAAGGACTAACTACCATGGACCAAAGGTAAGTTTTCCCACATGAAATAAACTTTTCTCTGCATAAAATTCCGTGAACGTTTCTCCACATGAAATAAACTTTTATAAACTTTTCTCTGCATAAAATTCCGTGAACTTTTCTCCTGCGTACTTCTTAATTCTCATCATATTGAGAGCCATGCCATGGGTGTTGCCATCAAGTACAACATCTGTAACATATAACCATACCAGAAACATAATGCCAACAGATAAGTGTCTAGATTCGTTGCATCACTGATCCAACAATGGATCAAATCAAAATTTAAAAAGGAAAAGTTTTTTGTTATTTTCATTCATTTTTCTCTTTTGATCAAAAACAAAAAACACAAAGCATTGATGAATTTATCTAAAAAAAAACTAAATGTCTATGTAAAACAAGTTTATCTTTGAAAACCATACCTTCATGAACCAAATCAAATAATAAAAGTAGGGACAACTGGACAATGACTGAGCAACGACTAGGCAGTGATTGTGTGGGGGACTTTTCCTTTCAAAATTGACACATGGCTAGTTGTTGAAGATCTAAGTTGGCTACCACATCTTCTCCATGTTCATAGCTTCAATCCCTGACAAGTGGATTCCTCCCAATATGTGTGCAAGTGTATAGGTAGGGTCTGCGTAGCAACTGCGTAGTGCATTTTTCAAAATTGTCTTTTAAATGCCTTCTAGTCTTAACAAAACACCATCATGCTAGTATAAGCCGCTCCAAACATTAGAACCATACCATTATACTAACCAAACCAACATCTACAACTTGAATTTTGAAATAAAAACAAAATTTCAGACTTCAATCAAGGACCCTTTACCTCCTCTTCCTTTTGCTAGAGGTCTTGCTGGTGGAAGATTTGGTCTTTGAAGCTTGAGGTGTGAGGTCTATTTTCTTAGTGGGTAGTGGCACGGTAGTTTTTTTTGTAATTATAACCTTAGGCCTCAACTTTGGCACTCTTCTAGGTGAAGGTGATTTGGTTGGCTCCTTATACTTCTTAAGCAGTCCCCACGATTTGTCCAAACTCTTTTTCATGCTCCTCGGCTTTGCATTCAATACTAGGTTCCTCACATAGATAGTTTTACAATGTCTTCTTACATGAATAGACCATTTCACAGATTTTTTACCTCTCTCAAGGGCTTTGGATGCCTCGCGAAAATCTTTGTCACAGTTCTCAAGAATATGTTGCACTGACCTCTTATAGTTTTGATTCTCTTGTCTGAACCTCTTGACCTATTCTTGACTTTCCTCCAGCTCTTCTAGGAATATTTGATATTCTTTCCACTGATCAAAATGTGGCTTACTAGGTGCTTGAGCCACCTTTTTCATCTGTTGTACATAACTGAGTTTTGACTTGGATGCTCTAGTTGAGTTTCCATTGGACTCAACTACAATATCCTTGGCATGTTCAACAAATGAGACATGTTTACCTTTCCTCCTAGCAATGGTTTTAGGAGGTGACTCTTCCTTTTTAGTTGTAGGTTGAGATGCTTCCTTCGTATCTTTTTTTTTCCTCTTCAGAAATTCTATTTTCATCTGATATTTTGAAAGGGATTATTTCATCTTGACCATCTTAGGGTCTTCTTCCTCATATTGTATGGTGTCTTATTCATATTTCATTGCATCTTCTCCTTGTTCAAACTACATTGGTTCATCCTGCTTCACTTCTTCTTATTTGTCATCTTCTTGTTTTTCTTCTTTTTTATGCTCGAAAATTTCAACAATTGCATGAGGGTTTGAACCCTCCACATTCTTCCTTGCCCTTGACCTAGTCATAGGCCTCATCATGAACTGTCCATTCTTGACTATTTCTTCTACCTTGACCTGAACCTTGATGGTCAGATATGATGCCACCTAAGCCTTGGTTTCTTGAGTTTTCTCTTTGTCGTTCAAAATATGCTTCTTACCCTGCTTGCCAAGTTTACCTGTGAACATTTTGCTGGGTTTTTCATCCTTTTCTTCAACTATCTTGGCCTCTTTAACTGAGTGAGTGACATTCTTCTCTTGTATTTCATGAACTTCTTCCTCCTCACAAACATTTATTGATGAAGATTTTTTTTGTGGCAGTAAACCAATGCTAGACAAGAAGTAAGACTAGTAAGTCTTCCTCCTATCAACTACAAACTTGACCAAAATTTTTATGAGGGAGAAATGAAAAATACTGGACAATTGATAAATTTTTTGCATCTGAACTTTGTTCTCCATCCTTTCCAAGACTAGTAAGTCTTCCTCCTATCAACTGCAAACTTGACCAAAATTTTTATGAGGGAGAAATGAAAAATACTGGACAATTGATAATTTTTTGCATCTGAACTTTGTTCTCCATCCTTTCCAAACTTTTAAATAATTAAAAGGTCAGGTTCATAGGTTTCTTGTCTGTGAATTTCCATAGAAGTCTCAGATGATACTAGTATACCATGTTGAATCTACCCTCACACATGAAATACCTCTAGATAACTTTTAACAGTTCACTGTAATGGTCCTGAAGGTAGATGGTAGGAAACTTTCTAGCAAAATTATCACTGAACTCTAGCTTGACAAACTGTTTAAAGGTTGAGATGTCAAGTTTGTCTCCTTTGAACCATTTTTCACCTACTGTGGGGAGGCTTGTAGCATCTGCAATGAATTTTTTGTAATAATGATCTACACATTCCCTAACTTGACCTTGTTATCATGGAGGTTTAGGGTGAAAAGGCTAGCCAATCTGGTATTGTGACCCACCTTCTGGACTTTCTGATAGAATGGAATGCAACCAACATTCTCGAAAGTAACTCTAGTGGTTGGGGAGGAATTTATGAGGTTTAAGGTGTTGGGTTCAACGTGTACTATATCCCCTCCCTTTTTTCTAGTAGTGGGAGCCATTAACCCTAATACCTGGCAAGCTCAACTCAAACCTTATGAAATATTACGTGTACAAGTGAGAGAGTGAAAGACTGGAAAGTGTGACAGTGCAAACTTAACAAAACAGGTGTATGAAACAGTGATGACAAAGCAAGATTTGAACGTTGAAAGTGAACAAACATACACTTTATTTCAATTTAAAATTTACCCTGACCACCCATAATTTCGTGATGGTTACATTTCCTCATCAACAAGACACAACTTTAAATTAGAAACTGGTTGTGCATGTGCTTGACAGGCAGGGTATGCGTAATGAATTTTTCCAAAGAGAGAACAACAAGACCTTTAATATGCTTAATAGGGTTATTGAGAAACAAATTCACAAATAGGGAAACTGACTCCTACCTCCCACAATGCTGAGACTGATCTATGCGAGCTCTGGTAGTTGCAGGGACACTATGCGTAGTGGTTGCATAGCACCCTTTGTAGTGATGGTGCAACACAATTTTTGTAATTCTCTACTATCTTCCTTCAATGTGTGACAAATTCTTCAGACCTCCTACATGAGGAATCAATTCATTCGCCTGTGATTAGAAACAATCAAAATGGTGGCCTCTTGGAGAGATTTGAAAATGATTCAAAATTTGTGATGATGTAATTAAACTGGTTTCTTAATTAGCGCTCCACCTAAAAAGCAATCATACGTAAGTTTTGGGGGCATGATAGGATTTGGGAGAATGATGTGGGTATGATGACCAAATGAATGTATGGTTTATTTTGGTAAGCTTCAATCATCATATGAAATGATGTTTTAGTAGGGGAATTTAGGCCTAGGGTTAAAAGGGACTTAGGCTTAGGATAAAGGGGATTTAGGCCTACATAGGAATAAGGGATGGCATGGATGTTTTGGAATAGGGAATAATTCAAAAGAATAAGGGGATAAGGGAATAGGATATGTAGGACTAAGGGAGAAAATAGAGAATACAAACAAATAGGGAATAGAGCATAGGAGGAATAAATGATATAACAAGAGGGAGAAAATTGTAATATGTGTTACCATGTTGCTTTGACATCATTCCTTTTGACTGAAAACACATTGTTCAATTGAACGACTCTAACAAATCCCCAAACCCTGACTCAAAAATCATAATGACAGCTCTAAAAACTCAAACACCCTTCCCATTAATGATTAAGACTTTGATTACCAAATGAAAACCACTTTCATAATGACTTCCCAGGCAATGGTTAGTCAAACTCATAACAGTGAAAAAGTTTGTGAGTTTGACCATTTGTATGACATAAAAACTATGAATTTTCAAAGACCTTCGATTAGTAATAAACTAGCTGACTCTATTATTGGCTCCATTGGGGATGGAAGCCTCCCTATGAGGTGCCAAGAACAACACCGCAGACCATAAGTCTATCCATTGGGCAACGGAAACAATGTGAAAAACTGAGAAAACCACTGACAAATCTGAAAATTTTAGTGGTCGAACTGACTAAAAAATACAACATAACTAATAGACTCCTATCTGAAAAATGTATTTAATTATGGCAGTGGAAATCCAAGACCTTATGGCCTTCACCTCGGGCTTCAAATCCCAATACCCACACTTGCATTATTCAAAAGTAAAATGGTATATACAACGACATGATATTGCAGTTGTGACATTATCTGAGAAAATGCTTCAACAACCTGCCATTTACAAGCCCTTCTCAAACTAGTTGATCAGATAAATCCTTAAGCACATAAGCATTCTTTCCCCTGAATGTAGCAGTCTTAAAAGGTCCTTTCCACAAATTTTCAAACTTTCCATGTTTTCCCTTGTCTTCATTTTGGACATCCCACTTTAATACCGGATCTCCAATGTAAAAATTAGTTACCTTTGTTCTTATATCATAAATTCTTTTGATTATGTCTTGTATCAGCTATGTGTTTTTAAACACCTCTTCTCTAGACTATTGTAGTTGAATCATTTGGCCAATCCTTCGTTGCATATCATTTGGCTCTACCTCAGCCTCCTGCAATAGTTTCATGAATGGAACTCCCAATGACGAAGGAAAGAGTGCATATGTTCCATAGACCAATTGAAATGGAGACATGCTTATCGAATTCCTAGTACTCACACAGTCTTCCCACAACGCATGTACCAACTTTTTGTGCCAACTCTTCTTATTTTCTTGTAGCACTTTATTGATAATATTTACCAACTTGTATACGAGGATTCTGCCAAGCCATTACCATGAGGGTAATAGGTTGTAGAGTGTCATAGAACAATGTTATATCTATGACAGAACTCTATCATCTTTTTAGATCTGAAAGCAATGGCATTATCTGTGATAATATTTTGTGGACAACCAAAACGAGACAAAATGTTACCTTCCAAAAACTGGATGATTATCGTTTTCATAGCTTGTCTGGTCGAGACTGCCTCAATCCACTTGGTAAAATAGTCGGTTGTTTTCAATATCCATTTGTGTTGTCCAGAAGAAGTGGGATGAATTTCACCAAAAAAATTGAGTCCCCATTGCCAAAATGGTTACTCAACTTCTATAAGCTTCAAGGGCAGTAGGAACAACTTGTTTCTTCCTTCAAACATCTGACATTCCCAACAGTTGGCCACATTTTTATAAACATCAACAAACAAACTTAGCCAATAAAATCCAACTCTTAATATCTTGTTCATTGTGGTTTTCCAATATAAGTTTCCACCACAATATCCTTTGTGAAACTGATCCATTGTTGCTTGAGCCTCATCTTCTAACAGACAATATCGGGATCCTTGTAGTATAAGAACTTATCAATAATGCAGAATTTTACTCCCTTCAACTTTAGAAATTGAGCTTTAGTTTTAGGCCAATCTGGAGGTGCTTGTAAATGTTGCAACACATATAAAATATCAACATACCAAGGTGAGCCATCAAACCTTTCAGAAACTTGTTGGGCAGTATTTCAAAGATCCTCTTCTACTAGGACAACTAAGAAATTGATTTGGAGTGGTTGCAGATTGGATACAACCATCATTCAAGACAAGCCTTTCCTTTTAACCCATTTTTTTGGCTTGATCTCAATGTCATATTCAATTATAGAAGTGATCCACTTTCCCCTTCTTCCATCTAGATCACTCTGAGTCAAAATGTTTTTTACTGCAGTGCTAGGCACATAAGCTACAACATAAAATGAAAAATATATGCCTGGAAATCCTTTAAATATTTAACAAGAGAAAATGCATGTTTCTCCATTATGTCATTTTTGAGCGCAACATCTCTGAGAACTCTGCTAAAAAATGAAATGGGTTGTTCTACTCCCTGCTGATTTTTCTGCAATATGACAATAGCAATATTGTGCTCATACGCAAAAGAAAAAAATATGAATTCTTGTGTATAATATGGGTTGGCCAATGTGGGAGCACGTAACAATGTTTCCTTAACTTCACTAAAATAGTTCTTGTTGTCTTCACCCCATTTCACCTTGTTGTCCCACTTTAACATGTCTGTAATTTTCCTCAAGATTTCGGCCCAATTCGGAATGAACCTTCTCAAAAAATTGATTCTTCCCAAAATGGACTAACTCTCCTTTTTACTCCTAGGAATGTCCATTTTCTAAATGGCTGCAACTCGGTTAGGGTCTATTTTGATACCATCTTTCAAAATAATATGTCCCAAAATCTTTCCTTCCTCTAGCCCAAACAATAATTTCTTGTGATTTAAGGATATGCCATATTTCCTACACTTCTCAAAGACTACTCTTACGTGTTGTAAATGGTCATCATTAGACTATGAATAAATAGTAATATCATCAAGGTATATGAAAAGAAACTTATATTTTTCCTTTGCAAAAGCTATATCCATAGCTTGCTGAAATGTTTCCCCTGCATTCATGAGACCGAACAGCATCTTGGCATATTTAAAAGTCCCCCAAGGTGTGGTGAAGGCAGTCTTGTCTTGGTCTCCTGGGTGAACCAAAATCTAGTTATACCCATAAAAACCATCAAGAAATAACATTATTTTTTCACCAACTACCTTCTGAAGTATATCGTCCATTTTTGGCAATGAATAGTTGTCCTTGAGTGACATCCTATTCAATTTTCTGAAATCTACATATAATTGGATCTCTCCTGTCTTCTTTCTGACTGGTACCAATCTAAATAACCAATCGAAAAATCTAAGAGGTACTATTTAGCCAAAATCAAACAACTTCCTTACCTCTTTCTCGATCAAGGTAGCAACACTAGATTTGTCCTTTACAACTTTTAATTTAATGGTTTTTGATCTACTTTGGCTGGCATTATGTGTTGGACAATGTCTTTATTATACACCTTTAAGTCTTCATACCCCCTGGAAAACACATCAGAAAATTCAGTCAGCGATTCCATGTATTTTTTCTCCTTTTCTGGACTTAAGGTCTTGGACAATTGTATCATTTTTGGGTGTTCTATTGTACCTATATTGCATTCTTCATATCCTTCTCCTACAGATGCTAGTTTTAGCCTTTTGGCCACATCGTTATGGTCAAACAGCTCCTCCAAAGGTACAAGCCCTCTTGGAAGAACATTGTCTTTGAGCTACAATATTTTTAACTACCCTACTTATCTAACTCTTCTTTCAGCTGATTAATAAAACTCTCTTTGTCTACATCTTCCCATTTTCCATCCCTTTCCAATTTCATTTTGACAAATTCTTCCTTCATTAGCAAAAATTTATCCAACTATTTTTCATTTTCGAAGACTTGCCAGTGCTTCATGTTATCCAAGACATCAGGCCTATGTCTAACATCTACCTTGTATTTCCCTTTAACATTGTTGGGAATTTCAAAATCAGAGGTCGAAGTGGCCAATGCATCCACAACAACATTATCCTTTCTTGGGACAACTGAAAAATTGTACTCAACAAAAATTTGCAAATAATATAAGACAACATTACGATAAGCATGCATTCGGCGGTGTTTTGTTTGATATTCACCTTTGACCTGTCTAACAACCAACTCAGAATCACCATAAACAGTTATTCTTCTAGCTCCTGATTACTTCAAAATTCATAAACCCAAAATAAGAGCTTCATATTCCACTACATTATTAGTATATTCAAAAACTAACTTGTATGAGCATAGTTTTAACTTACAAACTTATGGGTTGATTATCCATATCCCTGAATTGATACCTTCTCTTCTTGTTGCCCCATCAAAATGCATGGTCCAAACATGCTTTTTTCTGCTCTTTATTACTGGTTTCAACTTTCAAACTTTCAAACTTCTCATGGATAGTTTGGCTCCTCTGTCCCTCACTTTTGTTGTTGTCATGTTACTCCATTTCATGATTGTCTTCTTCATAATTTTCCTTGTTGTTTTCTTCTTCTGAAATGTCTAGAAAAACTAATTTTATTTTGTTTTCTTGTTCAGAATATTTGCCCAAAATTTCTAAATTATGAGTGTTGTCCCTTTTCTCTTCCGCATTTGAAGTAGTTTCTTCATCAATGGGACAACCAGAATTGAACAACACAAATGAGTCCAGATTAGAATGAACAGCATACACTCGATGATTCACGTGTTTATCTTTACTACTAATCATGTATTGCATGAGTGGTTCCCTATATAACCTCCTTGACTGCCTTACGAAAATAGAAACTGTGATGTAGGACATGTCTGTTTGCAATGCTCCGTGCAATTTCGTCATCCAGGATCTAGACAAAAGCATACCATACCTAGGAGGTATATCCACCACCACAATATCCATAATCATACATTTTTAAGGAATTTGAGTTAAAGACACTTATAAATCTTTAATTAATCCCAGACACTTCACCTTACTAGAATAAAATGAATAGAGGTATTTGTATGGCCTTGTAATGTCTAGGCCTATTATCTCAATAATCACTTTTGGCATTAGATTTTGTATCAAGCATTGCATTATGCAGTATTTTCTCATGCACATTCAAACTGACATAGAAAGGAGGAACATCCTCACCTTTCCCTTTCTCATCAATAGTCCAAAGATAATAGTTGGATGACCATCCACTATATTGACTGTATCAGAGGCCTTGTCTACTCTAAGTGCCTTTAAAATGTGAGATTTAGATTGATTGTTCTTTACAAATTCACCACGAGGAATTGATATCTTTAATTTAGCAATTTCAGCTTCAAGGTTAAAGGGATTTGATACCTTTTCAACCTCTTTATGGGCAGCTTCCTTCTTTTCTACGACATCTTTAGATGTATTTTCTTTCCTCTGTAAGATGGTGATAGGTGGCTCCTTATTTTGGGCACTTGTACTAGGAACATCCTTCTTTTGAATACTTGTACTAGGGACATGCTTCTTTACATTACTAGTTGTGATTTCTTTCTTTGTTGTATTGCTGATTGGTATTTCTTTTTTCACTGCATTGATGCTAATGTACCTGAAATTCTTTATTTCAATCTGCAAGCAACAGATCTTAGTTTACATACATATCAATATGCTACACTTCTAAAATGCCCATCTACCAACATAAATACTCTGTTTTTCTGATGAACAAGAGCACGAAGGCGATCCATACAATATAGGCCAAAGGCATCTTGCTAACCGGCTTCGTTGTCATTTCTGCTATTGTTTGTAAAAACGTGGAGATCTTTATTTCAAGAATTTATCTATGCTTCTTATAAAACAAAACGAAGAACAAAAAAAACCGCAATACCTATCTGTGCATGACAGTTTGCTTTTAAATCAAAACTCAGTGAATGAGAAACATCATAAACTCAGTTTATCTACACAGCACCGGTCATCCCATTTTTATTAGAAACGCAGGTCCGTATTTTACATGAGATCTAGATAAAAAAATAACGAAAACAAAACGCTAGTTTAACACACAGCGTCAGGCCTATAAAGACATTGGTATTAAAAAAACCACACTATCTATCCCTCTACGAGCCAATTCCAGAACCCCATATATAATTACATAATGCGCCTTTTATTTGTAGAATTCCCTAACCTATCTCCGTTATAATTGCAACAAACTTTGAAATTGAATAGGCACCATCCTAACCAGTCCCATAAGTGTTTAACAGAGTAATCACTTTTCTAACCAATTCCCATACGTATGTTTTTAATAGCAATCAACCACAGACTACTTTTTGCCACTTTTCTTCAATCCAATTCCCCCAAAAGCTACTTTTTCGTGCTGCTTTCGCGTTCAGCTCCTTCAAAGCCTTGCCTTCACTAACTGATCCATACTCCCATTGTAAACAAGAAAGCCGTCGAGTTCGAAACGGCAACAGTGGCGCGATGGACTTTACCGGTTCACTATTTTCCAGATTTCATGCGATCTGAATCAAGATTTCCCACAGGAATCAGCGTTGACACACTCCAAGAGATCTTCAGTTTACAATTAATTGCCACCAGAATCGCGCCTTCTTTAGCTTCTGTTATACCACTAATTACTCTAACAGATAGATAAGGTGATTCTCCATAAATTTATTCCAAAAGAAATATTAAGATGCGCCTAACAAATCAAATACTAAATTGAGGAATTTTACTTATTACAATAACAAACTAATTATGAAATCGACTCTAAAATTAACAGCAAATGAAATCCAATTTGTCAAGCCACAACATGTGGGCAATTTCCCACATTGCTGGCCCGTCCCGATGCTCCTGCATCAGACTCCCGGGGAAGAAAACTGATCTAGTGGTTGTTTGGAATTGATCCCCATTCTCTGGAGCTCTGTTGACGTCCCCTACTGGTTCCTCTTTCCACTTGGTCAAACACTGATAATGAGTCTAACTCCTGGTTCTCTTTAGCGCTTTCTTTTTCCTTTTTCCTGCTTTGGACTTTCGTCTGTTATGGCGTCTCTTTGTGGTTCTTCTTCTGACTTTTAGTATAGGTACCATTCTGCAATACATGACTAAATCACTTGTTTGGAATTTCTTTTTCCGCCTCCTCATACCTGCTCGCTACTTGTCTTTGCTACTGCATTCCCGCCATCTGCTTTTGACATCTTCCTCAAATATGCTTCTAGGAGTTAGCCAATTCACATCTACTTGGATTTTCTTCGGATCTAATTTCAGCTCTTTTTTAGAGACTGCATATTCCTTCAAATCTTCATTCTTCACCCTGATGGCGATTTTATATAAGGCTCGAGAATTTAGAGTCATGCACCATTCAACTTCTTCCTTCAGAATGAGTGCTATTGGCACAGCACATGGATTAAGGCTTTCACTGATTAGCCATTTATCCATCGACTCTTTCATTTGTGTTCCAGCTTCGACATTTTCCTGCATTACCCTGTAGGCTACTTTATTCGGCAAACCGACTCCAGGTATTAGATCATTATGGTTACTAATACTCCTGATGGGTAACAACTCATCCACAACAACATCAGCATAATCATTCAAGAAATTCTGAATTTCTTCAGGTAAATCTTCTAAATTTGTAGAAGTTAAAATTACCTTGGGTTTGCCAACACCAGCAAGATGCATCTCCTTACCCTTTTCATCGTCCTGCAACAGGGTCTTCTCATTCATCAACGTAACGCTATTTCCAAGTGCTTCTTTATTATCTTCAGCTTTCAACGGTAGTAGTGTATGCTTATTCCCATCTTTCTCCAAAGTATAAGTATTTATTCTGCCATCATGTATGGCATTTCGGTCAAACTGCCAGGGCCTCCCTAGCAATATGTGGCATACATCTATCGGCATTACATCACATAAAATGACATCCTTATAAGTACCAATCTGAAATTCAACTTGACATTGTTCAGTTACAAAAATTTGATGGCCTTTCTGAAGCCACGATACTTTATAAGGAGTGGGGTGTACTGTTCTCTCCAACTTCAACTTGTCCACCATCTCTGTAGAAACAAGGTTGTCAGTACTACCGCTATCAATTATCAACTTGCAACACTTACCCTTGGACTTACATACAGTTTTGAATAAAGTCCTTCTTTGAACTGGTTCTTTGGCTTCCTTAGCTCCTTTCAGTAATACCCTCTTCAGTAATAGGGACTCTCCGTCTTCTGGTGGTTCCTCTTTAGCTTTAGGTTGAGGAATCTCCTCCTTGGCTTCTGCAACATTCACGTTGCGCTGGTTTGCTGATCTCTGATGAGGACAATCCCATTGTACATTCCCCATTCACCGCATGCAAAGCACCGGACATCTCTTCCTCGGCCTCTGCCTCTGGGCACAAACCTTCCATGACCAAATTCTCCTCTTTGTGGTGCTCTATTGCTCGCACTCCCTGCCTCATTCTGAGAGTGTTGAACTTTGGATTCAAGTATCCTTTCTTCTTTTGCCAGATTCTTACCTCTGTTTCTCTGGTTTTGTTTGCGCAAGAGTTTTTCCTCTGCCTTCAAGGCTGCTTGATAGGCATCCTCAACAGTTCTCAAACTTAACAGGCTAATCTCATCTTGGATCTCATACCTTAGCCCATTAATATACCTGGATACTTTCTCCAAATCATCTTCTACATGCCCGGTTCTGATATTTAACCTGTAAAATTGTTCAGTGTATTCTTTAATAGACATTCCTTTCTGCTTCAGATTTTGCATCTGCTTGAAAAGATTTAAATGATATTCTTTAGGCAAAAACTTGGCTTTGAGGTTGCTTACCATTTTATCCCACTGCTTGATCTTAGATTTCCCCTTTCGCGTTCTTGATGTCTGTAACTCGTCCCACCAGATGGCTGCATGGCCCTTCAATCTAGTGACTTCAAACTTCACCCTCTTATTGTCCTCAACCTCTTCATAATCGAAATACTGATCTATGGATCTAATCCAATCCATGAGCTCCTCGGCATTTAAACTCCCATCATACATAGGAATTTCTATCTTGGGCTTGCTGCCAACTTTTGCCAGCATCTTGAGGACTTTGGCAGTTTCATTCTCTTCTCCTGCTTCCACCTCTTCGTCAGATTCTTCTGAAGAACTCTCAGTTTTCACATCTGGTGCTCTTCTCTGGGCTGTTTCCATTGTCTCCATTCGTTCACGCAGTCTCCGCACTTCTTCTATCAGGACTGCATTAGGTTCTGGTCTTCCTCGACCAATTCCTCGCCTTGGCGGCATCTTAGCTGCAACCACCTGGATCTTTTGGCTTTGATACCAAAAATAATGTACCTGAAATTCTTTATTTCAATCTGCAAGCAACAGATCTTAGTTTACATACATATCAATCTGCTACACTTCTAAAATGCCCATCTACCAACATAAATACTCTGTTTTTCTGATGAACAAGAGCACGAAGGCGATCCATACAATATAGGCCAAAGCCATCTTGCTAACCGGCTTCGTTGTCATTTCTGCTACTGTTTGTAAAAACATGGAGATCTTTATTTCAAGAATTTATCTATGCTTCTTATAAAACGAAACGAAGAACAAAAAAAACCGCAATACCTATCTGTGCATGACAGTTTGCTTTTAAATCAAAACTCAGTGAATGAGAAACATCATAAACTCAGTTTATCTACACAGCACCGGTCATCCCATTTTTATTAGAAATGCAGGTCCGTATTTTACATGAGATCTGGATAAAAAAATAACGAAAACAAAACGTTGGTTTAACACACAGCGTCAGGCCTATAAAGACATTGGTATTAAAAAAACCACACTATCTATCCCTCTACGAGCCAATTCCAGAACCCCATATATAATTACATAATGCGCATTTTATTTGTAGAATTCCCTAACCTATCTCCGTTATAATTGCAACAAACTTTGAAATTGAATAGGCACCATCCTAACCAGTCCCATAAGTGTTTAACAGAGTAATCACTTTTCTAACCAATTCCCATACGTATGTTTTTAATAGCAATCAACCGCAGACTACTTTTCGCCACTTTTCTTCAATCCAATTCCCCCAAAAGCTACTTTTTCGTGCTGCTTTCGTGTTCAGCTCCTTCAAAGCCTTGCCTTCACTAACTGATCCATACTCCCGTTGTAAACAAGAAAGCCGTTGAGTTCGAAACGGTAACAGTGGCGCGATGGACTTTACCAGTTCACTATTTTCCAGATTTCATGCGATCTGAATCAAGATTGACCACAGGAATCGGCGTTGACACGCTCCAAGAGATCTTCAGTTTACAATTAATTGCCACTAGAATCGCGCCTTCTTTATCTTCTGTTATACCACTAATTACTCTAACAGATAGATAAGGTGATTCTCCATGAATTTATTCCAACAGAAATATTAAGATGCGCCTAACAAATCAAATACTAAATGGAGGAATTTTACTTATTACAATAACAAACTAATTATGAAATCGACTCTAAAATTAATAGCAAATGAAATCCAATTTGTCAAGCCACAACATGTGGGCAATTTCCCACATTGCTGGCCCGTCCCGATGCTCCTGCATCAGATGCCCACAGTTCTATTCCTCAAATTATATTGTCGCTTCACTTGCATGATGCCATTCTAATATCCCTTCCTATACTCCTCAGATTCATTCATTAGCACATCATTTGAGACTGAACAAACAACAATTCTTCGTCCTCTACCTCAAAATTTTCATGAAGCTCCTGCTCTTCATCTTCTTTAGCCAAATACCCACCTTGTTGCCCATCACAAAAAAAACAATTTGATCTTCCAGTAATTTCTCATCCTCCTCATCTTGATCTTGAGCATAATTCTACTGAATTGGTGATCTTGCTTGTCGTTGTAACTGCTCCAAACCCTTCTGCTCAATGGATTTGTTTGGCGACTATGGATGCCTTCGAAACTTTGGTTTTCTAATTTGTGTACCAATCTAAGGTTCTCTAGCTACTGCCCAGTCAGTCATAGAGATTTTCTCCATCATATTCTCCATGGTTTTGACTAATGTATCAAACTTAGCATCATCAGAAGTAGTGGGCTCTTCTTCTATTATCAATCTTTTCTCTGCTTTCATTTTGGATTTCTTCGCTAATAAACTATCCTCCACACTAACTGCATTGTTTTGCATGTCCTCCAGTGTTGCAAAATTTCTCTCAGAAAATTCTTGGATAGTTTCTCTAGGTTGTCTTTTTAGATTATTATACTCAACCAAAATTTGCAATGGATTCTTCTTCTCACCCCACCTTGCAAGGAAAGCATCTTCCAACTCTTGATAATTGGAAAAATCTCCCGGGCGAGAACTCCTGAACCATTTCTTGACATCACCAGAAAATATTTGAGCAAACATTCTAACTTTAACATCATAATGGTCTACTTTCTCCAAATCTACAAAATCATTGACCTTGTCAACATGTTTCTTAGTAGTAACTTCTCTTGTACCATGATATTGGGGAAGACTTTGACCATAATTAAGAAGAAACTCATGAAGTCGAGTGAGAAAAACCAGAGGGGTATATCTTGCTGCCATAACTACTACCTGAGTAGTTGGGTGACTAGCAGATGGCGTGACAAAAACTGTAGATGATGGAAAAATTGGATGGATAGAAGTTGAAACAAATGATGAAGGAACAAGAAAAGATTAGAAAACATAACCAGAACTCGAACTTACTTGTAAAGGGACAATTTTTTTGGATAACACTATCTTTTTAGCAGTTTCCTGAACTTTATTAATCAAACTTTTCAGTTTACTAAACTGTTGAAGAATATTTTGACTGAACTCCTTTTTCAGAAGTGGGGTATAAGGACTAACAATAGATGAATCCACTAGAATTTTGGGAATACAGAAGCAGGATTTGGTTTTGGACAGAGGAACTTTAGAATAAATTTCGGGTAAAGAGACAGATCTTCTAAGAGGGATATTACTTGCTTGACTTTCCACCACAATCCTTTCCTTCCTAAGCAGTCCTTAAGGATCACAAACAACCACAAGGGGATTTGGACCAGGATTCTGCCTGGTATACCTCCTAGAAGCCATATCTTCTCATATAAATTTGCATGCATCCCAATTTCACTAACAGTCAAAGAAACTATGAAAATTCCATCCTATGGTGTAACTCTGAGACTAAAACAACTCCCCGAGAAAATTAGACCTTTCATTCCCCGACAACGGCGCCAATATGTTAGCACTCCATGATTTCCTTTTAGGCTAAAGGAAAATGATAACAAAGGTAACCATAGACCTCTTTTGGTTGATAGACTAGTCTTCTTCAACCTGAGGGGGCTCCCTCACTTAGCAAACTCAGAGATAAAAACTTAAAAAAAAAAATCAACAGAGACCAGATCTAGGAAGTGTTTAATTTTTTGATTTGGGGTGGTAGATAATTTTAGGAAAATTAATGCATGTGATCATGACCTCCCCGGTCCTTCATGCCTATGCATTTCCCAACCAGATTCATATATAGAGGCTTGACTAGTACAACTTTGAAATGAGAAAACAATTTGTAGTATAGCAGAATAAGAACATCAAGACACTCATCTACAATGGAAGAACAAATGACATTTCATTACTACATCTTAGATGAATGAATATCAAGAGGAAAAAGACAAAGAATTCAAAGGTATAAACATTCCATTTCAACTGAAATATTTCGGTGCAATTAGACAAGAGCATGTGAAATGAATTCAAGCATAGATGTTCCATACACCTTTAAAGCAGATTAAGAAGACACATAAAGGAGATTACACATAAACCAAAGAATGATGATTTCGAAACATTCATACCACAATAATCTCTGCAATATAACTAGAATCTCTTCAGCATAAAATCATACTCATTAATATAGATCATAGCATAAGACTACAATAGCTCCCAGCAATATTGAAACCAACAACAACTTGTTCCATATGTATTAATTAGCTTAAATAGACCATTAAAAAAAAATATGATAAGTGTCTAGATTCACTACATCATTGATCCAACAGTGGATCGAATCAAAATTTAAAAAAGGAAATCCTTTTTTTGTTTTAAGTCCTTTTCCTCTTTTGATCAAAAACAAAAAACATAAAGCGTTCATGACTTTATCTATAAAAAAAATGTCTATGTAAAACAAGTTTATCTTCAAAGACCATATCTTCATGAACCAAATCAAATAATAAAATTAGGGACAACTGGACATTGACTTAGCAGCAGCTGCGTAGTGATTGGGCAACGATTGTGTGGGAGATTTTTCCTTTCAAAATTGACACATGGATGGTTGCTCAAGATCTGAGTTGGTTGCCACATCTTCTCCATGTTCATAGATTCAAACCCTAACAAGTGGCTTCCTCCCAATATGCATGCAAGTGTATAGGTAGGCTCTGTGTAGCGCATTTTCAAAATTGTCTTTTAAATGCCTTCCAGTCTTAAAAAAACACCATCATGCTAGTATAAGCCACTCCAAACATCATAACCATACCATTATATCGACCAAAATAACATCTACAACTTGAATTACAAAATAAAAACAAAATTTCAAACTTCAGTCAAGGACCCTTTACCTCCTCTTCCTTTTGCTAGAGGTCTTGCTAGTGGAAGCTTTGGTCTTTGAATCTTGAGCTGTGAGGTCAATTTACTCAATGGGTAGTGGCAAGGTAGTTTTTTCTTTAGTTATAGCCTTAGATCTCAACTTTGGCACTCTTCGAGGTGAAGGTTCTTTCGCTGCCTCCTTATACTTCTTATCCAATACCCATTCTTTGTCCAAACTCTTTTTCATGCTCCTTAGCTTTGCATTCAATACCAGGTTCCTAACATAGAGATTTTTACACTATCTTCTTACAGGAATGGACCATTTCACAAAAATTTTACCTATTTCAAGGGCTTTGGATGCCTCACAAACCTCTTTGTCACAGTTCTCAAGAATATTTTACACTGACCTCTTATATTTTTGATTCTCTTGTATGAACCTCTTGACCTATTCCTAACTTTCCTCCAACTCTTCTAGGCATCTTTTATATTCTTTCTACTAGTCAGAATGTGGCTTGTCAGGTGCTTGAGCCACCCTTTTCATTTACTGTACATAACTGAGTTTTGACTTGGATGCTCTAGTTGAGGGTCCACTGGACTCCACTGCAATTTCCTTGGCATGTTCAGCAAATGAGACATGTTTACTTTTCCTCCTAGCAACAGTTTTAGGAGGTGACTCTTCCTTTTCTACTATTGGTTGACCTTCAAATCTTTATTTTTCCTCTTCAGGAATTTTATTTTCATCTAATATTTTGAAAGGGATTTTTTCATCTTTACCATCTTAGGTTCTTCTTCCGCATACTATATGGTGTCTTGTTCATATTGCATTGTGTCTTCTCCTGTTTCAAATTGGATTGGTTCATCCTGTTTCACTTCCACATCTTTTTCATCTTCTTGTTTTTCTTATTTTTATCCTCGGAAATTTCAACAACTGCCTAAGGGTCTGACCCCTCCACATTCTTCCTAGCCATTGACCTAGTCCTAGAACTCATCACGAACTCTTCATTCTTCCCTATTTATTCTACCTTGACCTCAAACTTGGTGGTCTGAGATGATGCCACCTAAACCTTGTTTCTTGAGTTTTCTCTTTGCCTTTCGAAATATGCTTCTTACCCCAATTTCCAAGTTTACATGTGAACCTTTTACTGGGTTTTTCATCCTTTTCTTAAACTATCTTGGCCTCTTTAACTGAGTGAGTGACCTTCTTCTCTTGTATTTCATGAACTTCTTCCTCCTCACAAATCTTTACTGATGAAGATTTTGTTTCTGGCGGTAAGTCAATGCTAGACAAGAAGTCAGACCAGTAAATCTTCCTCCTATCAACTCCAAACTTGACCAAAATTTTTATGAGGGAGAAATGAAAAAGACTAGACATATGATTTTTTTTTGCATCTGAACTTTGGTCGCCATCCTTTCCAAACTTTTAAATAATAAAAATGGCAGATTCATAGGGTTTCTTGTCTGTGAAGTGCCATAGAAGTCTTAGATGATATTGGTATACCCTACTGAATATACCCTCACTCATGAAATATCTCTGGATAACTTTTAACAGTTCATTGTAATGGTCCTGAAGTTAGATGCTAGGAAAATGTGTAGCAAACTTATCACTGAACTCAAGATTGACAAACTGTTTAAAGGCTGATATGTCAAGTTCATCTCCTTTGAACCATTTTTCACCTGCTGTGGGGAGACTTGTATCATCTACAATGAATTTTTCTGTAATAATGATCTCCATGTTCCCTAACTTGACCTTGTTATCATTGAGGTTCAAGGCAAAAAGGCTAGCCAATCTAGTATTGTGACCCACCTTTTGGACCTTTTGACAGAATGGAATGCAACCAACATTCTCAACAGCAACTCTAGTGGCTGGGGAGGCATTTATGAGGTTTAAGGTGTTGGGTTCAACGTGTACTATATCCCCTCCATTTCTGTTGGTAGTGGGAGCCATTAACCCTAATACTTGGCAAGATCGACTCAAACATTATGAAAGGTTACATATACAAGTCAGAGAGTGAAAGAATTGACAAGCGTGACTGCGTAGACTTAACAAAATAGGTGTATGAAACAATGATGACAGAGCAGGCTTCGAATGTCGAAAGTGAACAGGCATACACTTTATTTCCCTTTACAATTTACCCTAACCATTAAGGATTTCGTGATGGTTACATTTCCTCATCAACAAAACACGACTTTAAATTAGAAACTGGTTGTGCGTGTGGTTGAGAGACAAGGTATGCATAGTGAATTTTTTCAAAGAGAGAACAACAAGACCTTTACTATGCTTAATCGGGTTGCTAAGCAACAAATTCACAAACAGGGCAACTGGCTCCTACCTCCCACAATGCTGAGACTAATTTGCGCGAGCTCTGGTAGATTTAGGGACACTTTGCGTAGCACCCTGCGTAGCGATGGCGTAGCATAATTTCTAAAATTCTCTGCTATCTGCCTTCAATGTGTGACCAATTCTTCCGACCTCCTACACAATGAACCAATTCATTCGCCTATGATCACAAACAATCAAAATGGTGGCCTCTTGGAGAAATTTGAAAATGATTCAAAATTTGCGATGACGTAATTAATCATGTTGCTTAATTAGCGCTCCACCGGAAAAGAAATCATACTTAAATATTGGGGGCATGATATGATTTGGGAGAATGATGTGGGTATGATGACCAAATGAATGTATGGTGTATTCAGGTGAGTTTCAATCATCATATGAAATGATGTTTTATTAGGGGAATTTAGGCCTAGGATTAAAAGGGACTTTGGCTTAGGATAAAGGGGATTTAGGCCTAAATAGGAATAAGGGATGGCATGGATGTTTTGGACTAGGGAATAATTCGAAAGAATAAGGGAATAAGGGAATAAGATATGTAGGAATAAGGGAACAAATAGAGAATAGGTACAAATAGGGAATAAATCATGAAGGGAATAAATTATATAAGAAGAGGGAGAAAACTTTAATATATGGAACCATGTTGCATTGACATCATTCCTTTTGACTACAAACACATTGTTCAGTTGAATGAATCTAACAAATCCCCAAACCCTAACTCAAAAATCATAATGAAAACTCTCAAAACTCAAATACCCCTTCTCATTAATGATTAAGACTTTGATGACCAAATGAAAACCACTTTCATAATGACTTCCCAGGCAGTGGTTAGTCAAACTCATAACAGTGAAAAAGTTTGTGAGTTTGACCCTTTGTATGACAACAAAACTATTAATTTTTGAAGACCTTCAATTAGTAATAAACTAACTGACTCTAACATAGTACAGTGGAAATAACAAGTGTCAAAAAACAGACGCTCCTGTTCTTGGGACTGGAACATCCTTATGCTCAATACAAGGTGGCGAAACTAGTCGTTGACATTCAAAGGAATGTTATTTCCATGGATGAAAGGCATCAAGTTGCAGAGGCAAATGAATGCATGGTTTTGAACTTGTAGAAAAGTCATGGTGAAAATTGGCTTATACACAAGTCCAAATGAAGTTGTCTTAAGGCCAAAAGGATACAAGTAGTCAATATGAAATGCAGTGATACAAATTAACACATGGGAGCCTCTAGGGTATAAAGCCATAAAAATAGCGAAGAAGAAGAGAAATAAGGCTTCATCCCAAAGTCATGGCGATACTAAAGAGGACTCCTGAGCCTAAGCACTTCTTGAAACATGGGAAACATATGCTAGAGAGGATCTAACTAGGAAGCCTATGTAAGGAATAGCTCTACCATTATCTTACGATTTTATAAGAGGACGAGTGAAAGTGGTTGAAAATCACAACATAATGTGGTTGACCGTATGGAAAAATATCGCAGTATGAGGTTACATTGGATAATGCAGCGAAAAGTGATATATCATAACCTATATGCTAGTAATGAAAATGCTACCTACCACAGTAGGTCTGTGATCATGGAGTCAAAGTGTTGAAAAAATATCTGAAAGTCTTCACTTACCCTGAAAAAACAACCTTCCCCAACATTTCAAGCCAAAAATTAAAAGTTCATAAAATAAAAAAAATTAAAAATATGAACTTTCAAAAGGTGGGTTTTTAAAATTTCATTATAAAAAGACATTTCAACTCACCACAATTCATTTTGACTTGCAAGTGTTGAGAGTTTGAGAGCTTGGGATAAATATTTGGGCAACCACATTCCATAATATCCTCAACCCATTTGTCAACCAAAAGCTTCCAGGTAATTTTAAACTCAATTTGTTATCATTTCATGTATTTCGAATCAATTCAAATGATTTTTCACCGTAGGGGTTTCCAATTAAAATTTTACTTTTGTGTGTATGCGGGTTGAGCTTTTGAAAGCCGCATGTAGAAATACCTACATGCGATTTTTCAAAGGAGAAATCACATGTCCACACGACTGCCTTTTAGAAAATTCGCTTACTCACATAGAGATTTGAAAAACTCAAAATCTAATGGATGAAAATTCCTCAAATTGCAAGATGTCAATTGTTTGGAACGAAAGAGAGAATAGTGATGTTGATAATGAGGTTTTAGGAGATCCAGTGGAATTATGTGCATTGAGAAATTATGGATTGCTCAAATTTTATATGTTGTCAAACACGAAAACCCAAACTCGGTTGCTATAAATGCTTGTCCATTATTGGGACCCTCGCTAAGAGGTATTTACGATAGATCAAATGCCTTTGGAAATAGATTTAGAATATATTTACTTCATTACAGGGCTTTCCTGAAAAGGGGATGCAGTTGATCTAAAAGAGAAGGCTCAAGGAGGCCTAATGTTTCTAATTACATAGACCTCTACTACACAAAGGGAACAGAAAAGGTTGGATCTCAAATTCAAATCAAGAATATGAGGAGATTTCCAATCATAATCATTCTCTTCACCATTGTCAGAGTGGCAAGCTTGCCAGTTCTTAACTAGGCCTCTTGACAAGCCATGTTCTTGGAACTAGAGTGCCTGTTTGAGGTGAGGGAAAATAAATCATTTTGGCTATGGTAGCATACTTTTCTCCTTCTTTGAGAGAGTACCAACACTCTGACCCGAAGTGTCTACCATCATCAACATTCCTAGAGATCCAAGGATGGCCACATGGTCAGATCCAATTAGACGACTAGATGGGGGCGAGGTCACCCAAGTAGCATTCGATGATGAGTTCTTCCTTTGGTGAGAGGAACAAATCATAGATATAGAAGACTATCCATATGCAGGCATAAACTACTGCGAGGACCCGTATCTGGCCCTTCCTGAAGGCACTGCATGGGGTGATATTGGTAAAAAAAAATGTTATTTGATTTTTATTTTTATTTTGAATATGATATTTAAGAAGTTAGCAAATATTTTTTCATGAAAAAACAATATTACTAAATTATTTGATCATGACGCAGGTGTTGGACTAGTATTACTTGATGGTCTACCTAGGCACAGGCATTGTGGGAGAGACGTGGAGAGAGCGGAAATTGAGACCAAGAGAGTCTTACATACAGTGCAGAGGAACTTGGAGGGTTTAACTTGCTAAGTTCTAATGGAAGTTATAGAGCACCTCCCTGAGGGTCTTCGGAGGTGGGTGGTAAGAGTACCATGAGAGTGGGTGTGGCACCTTCGACAAGTGGGAAATTCTATCATCTTCTTCCATGACACACATCCAGGGCAGGGCCCATGGACTTAGTTTTTAGATGACTAATATTTTATCGACATGATTGGGCTTAAGCCATATTTTTGTAGACATTTGTCCACATTTTGTAATATTTTGAACATATTATTCCTATCTATATACAGACAATTTCTCGATGGGTTGATCATATATACAAATGATTTCATGGTAATTTGATTTTAATGTGATGAATGATTAATATGCCAATGTAATTCTTGACTAGCTATAGAATCAACAAATGAATTTTTTGATCATGGAATATGAATGTAAGTAATAAAATAAAATGATCTTTTTCATAATCTCACTCTCATAAAGGATCTCTCACACGATATATGTTATTTATTTGAGATGCCACTAGCTATGAATTCAAATAAACTATTAATGATTCAATAGCAAAAGATATTACTTTAGATAGTAAATTAATGATAACACCGTATTCAGCCATATTATTGGATGGAGGATCGATACATGTACCTCTCGCAATTAAAAATTGACCAGATGGATAGTATATTACCCAAGCGGTGGAAGCTAAGTTCCGAGTATGTCTATTAGCACCATCGGTGAATCCTAGATACACCAGATCACCCATTGACACCTACCAAAGTAGACCAAAATACCACCATTACCACGAGACCCATAGACATAAATAAGTAACTATTTACAATGTTCAGAAAACAAAGGAAATGCTAGGAAATAGCCTAGGAATAATACTTCTAAGATAGAGCCCATTTCTGGGCTCCGACAACACGTTTCTGTCAAAGTCAGCCAACTCATAGGGACCTCTTTTCAATATGTTTATAATGATGAACGGACCATACCACATAGGTTTGAACTTGCCTGCCCCCAAGGTGTCTTTATCTTGGTCATAGACCAAGACAAGGTCACCTTCAGAGAAAAACCTAGGACACACAGTCTTGTCATATTGGGTTTTTACTCTCCTTTTATGAGCCTCATTTATTGTGGCTGCATCTTGACGCTACTCAAGATGTTCCAAATGAATAAGGTTTGCTTCAAGAATATATGTTTTTAGAAGGAGTTCGACTGCTAATTTAAGCAATGGAATCTCACATTCTATAGGGAAGATTGATTCCAAATCATAAACTAACTAAAAAGGAGTAAAACTCGTGGCGGTATTAACCGACATCTAGTATGCCCAAAGTGCATGATATAACATGATGTGTCAATTAGATCTAGCTTTATTGATCATCCTTTGCAAAATAATTTTGAGGGATTTGTTCATAGCTTCAACCTGACAATTAGCTTGAGGAAAATACAAAGACAAATGCTCCTATCGGAATCCCAATTTTAAAGCCAACTCAAACATCATCTTATTCTGGAAGTGACTACCATGGTTAGTGGAAATATCCTTTGGAATACTGAAATGAGAAATGACTTGGTTGAAAAGGAAAAGAGTTGTTGTTTCACCATCATTTGTGAAAGTAGGCATAGCTTCGGCCCACTTAGTAAAGTATTCCACTGCTTTGATAATGTACTTGTGACCTTTCACCGAAGATGGGTTACAAGTTGTAAAATCAATGCCCCACTTTTTGAATAGACTGACAATGATGAGGGGGAAAATTGAAGCTAGACGAGCGCGCATTTTTTGAGTATATATTTGAAAAAAGATGGCACTTTTTACCGCTTCCATGCAATCTTTAAAAATCGAGGGCCAAAAATAGCATGCACGCAAGATTTTTTGGGTTGTAGCAAGCCTAGATAGGTGACCTTCAGAAGCTCCATTGTGGTAGTCATTTAAAACAGACTCAGCTTCTTCTAAGGTTAAACATTGTCCAAGATTGAATGAATCCCACAACGATACAAAGTGTCACTGATAATAACATAATTTTTGGCTAGGTGATTCAATTTTCTACGTTCATCCTTCAAAAAATCTAGAGGAAACTTCGAAGTCTAGAGATATGCCATGATGTCTCCATACCAAGGATCTTGTGAGGAAATGAGGAAGAGACGTTCATCAGGAAATGACTCTTCATAAACGACAACTTCTTCACAAGGAAAATCTAAGACCAATTCTATGAATACTAAATATTTTTTAGATTTGGTGGACATAAATTCGAGATCGATTTCCTATAAGATCACAATCCATTTGTTATATTTTCCCCCAATCACTCGCCTACTGAGGACAAACTGAAATGGGTTCACATCGGCCAATACAAAAGTTTTTCTAAGGAGAATATAATGACAAAGCTAGTAGACAGTGTGAATTGCTACCAAAGCTAATTTCTCTATATGAGAATATCGAAGTTTAGGACCGAATAAGCCTTGACTCAGATAGTAAATCACATGCTCTCTAAGAGCATGGTCTTCCTGAACCTGAACCCAATGGTTGATTTTGCCACAACGAGATATAACAGGAAATCACTATTATAATCGGGTCGACTCAAAAGAGGAGAAGAGGTCAATTCCTTTTTCAAATCATCAAAGGAGAGCTAAGTGAAATTGTTGCAAACAAACGAGACTCCTTTCTTTAGTAATCTCATAAATCCTTTTGTAATCTCGACATAATTTATGATAAATATCCTTAATAAATTGGATTTACCTTGGAGACTCTAAAGTTGACGAACTATTGACGATGGAGGAAACTGAAGTATCGCCTCAACCTTGAAGGGGTCAAAATGAATCCCTTCATTGGATATTATGAACTCAAATAACCAACCAAATGTGAAAGCGAAAATTCATTTATTAGGATTCAACCGGATCTTATAGTAATGACATCATTCAAAATCCAAAAGAAGGTGATGTGGATGACCAATTCTCTTTCGAGAACGAGCTGCTAGGTCATTTAGATATGCTTCTATAATATGCTTGATGTCGTGGAAATCATAAGACATGGCACGCTGAAAGGTTTCTCCAACATTTTTAAGGCCAAAAAACATATTTTTGTATGAAAATGTACCCTAAGGGCAAATAAACATTGTCTTGTGTTGATCTTCGAGACAAATAGTTATTTGATTATATCCTAAAAAACCATCCATCAAGGGGAACACCTCATTTCTAGCACACTCATCAATAATTTCATCGATAAACGGAGAGGGGAAATTATCTTTAAGACAAGCCTTATTCAAATCCCTAAATTCAATGCATACACGGATCGTTCCTTGCTTTTTATCAATAGGTACTGGGTTCAAGACCCATTCAATTAAATGAACAAGGTATATGAAACCCTCCTTAAGCAGCTTTTCAATCTCAGCTTTAATAGTTTTTGCTTTCCTAGGATTTACTAGTCGAAGCTTCTATCGTGTAGGTTAGCATTTTCATAAGTCTTGGTCTCATGTTGAACTATTGATGGATCAATTCCAGACATTTCCACATAAGACCAAACAAACACATCTCAAAATTCTTTAAAGAGGTCAGTAAAAATCTTGATTTCTTCAAGGGAACATGTAGCTCTGATGAAGACATTTTCAATAATATTAGGATTCCTAGAGATGTTCACTAGAATAGTTTCTGAAATATTGGACATATTACCTTCAACAAAAATCTATGCTGGGGCCAAAGGATTTAAGATTTTCTAAACGCTTCTAGTTGAAGAAGGATTAGAAAAGTTTGACTTAAGTTGATGCAAGTCAGGGAGAAAATATAACCAATGATGCAAGCCATCCCATGGACTTTCTACATCAGTCATTGCTTCGAGGATTGCCTCTTCAGATGGTAAGACTATATCAAGGCAGTCCATAGCTGAAGTAGAGTCAAGAGTTCAGACCGGAGCCACATCTCCATCTACATCCTCTGATGAGAGAGGAATGGAATCAGAATCTGCAGAATTGACTATAGACTGGTAATCAATATTTGTTGCAAATATAGGGTATTCCATTCCACCTACTTTCCCTTCCTCTACTGTGGCAGTAGAGGGGGGTAAGGGCCAAGGATCAGAAAAATAATGGGTTCTGAAATAACCTCTTCGAGGACTGACCTTGGAGGATGAAATAACATTAATATGAGCAATAGGAGAAGGAAGATCAAAAGTACCCATCAATGAGGAATACATTGCAACTCCCAAATTCTCCACAACTTTCTTGGTATTCTTCACCAAGGGGACGGTAGAATTAGAAGATGCATTGGGATCATTAGGATAATAACCCATTTGATCAATCGTAACAATTCTCCCTTCATGGGGGAAACATAGGATGTGAAACAATGATGAAACAATAGCGTCCATTTCATAAACCCAATTTTCACCAAACAACAGATTATAATCCAAATTGGCATCAACTATTTCTACCTCAACATTGACAACTTTCCCCCAACACAAACGGGAAAGGTTAGAATAATTCCATGAGGCCTATGAGAATGAACATTGAATGCGGTAAGGAAAGTAGGGGAAGGAACATCTTCTAGAGATTCGATAGCCTTCCAACATGACACATGTGGAAGCCCCTTCATCAACTACAGTTCGAAATATATTCATTTTCTGATACGTATTTAATCTGGAAAGCCATGCCATGAGGGGGTCTCTTCTTAGTATTTGACATATCAAATGTTATAATAAGATATTTTTTTGGAGCCAGTGCTCTGATCACAGTGAGAAACACACTCCTTTTTGCAGGAAATCATTGGAATACCTACAATGCTGACATTGCACAAGGGCTTTAAGCCAGATCTTCAATAATAGAGTAGTTCTAGGCAACCCTAGCATTGGTATTAATAGTTGAACATTTTGTAGAGCCTTTCAACATCTGCCATATCAAAATAATTATTAGCCTTAGAAGGTTCTAGTTCACCATAATCATGTGATATTGTAGCAACATCAACATGGGACCTTACCATATAGACATTCAATGTCGATTCCCCTTCCTGTTTACCCCCTGTGGGGGTTCCAATACCAACATTAGCGCTAGAAAACATTTGTTTCCCTTGGGGAAAAGGGTTAGTCAATGCAGCCTTCGAAATCGAATAACACTGCTGAGCTAACAAGTGTTGAGCATCATGAATATTAGGGAAAAGATGGGTAATATGATCCCCACTGCATAATTTGCATGGGAACTTTACTTTCTTTTTTGATTCCTTCTTTCCCTCTCCAGTATCATGACTAGATATATTCGCATTCCCTTTCCTAGTCTTATATTTTTTCTTACCACATCCCTTCTTATTCCCATCGGATTGTTGGTCTCCTTTGGGGTTTGAAGATTAGACAACATTAACTGCTAAAGGTTGGGAAGGCATAGGCACTGACGGTGATGCCTGCGCTGGAGAAGAAGATTGTAAAGACGACTGTTGCAATTAATTTATTAGGTTAGTTGTGCTACCATCGATCGATCCTACAATTCCATCAACATGGGATCCTAGCTTGGGTTTGGCTAGATCGATATTTAATCAAGGAGCATCAAGAAAAATATCATATAGGACTCCAGATTGAGAATATATAAGCTCTAACTATTGGGCTCTGAAGATGGCTTGTTCTTCAGTGAAAACTCCGAAGAGCGACACATGCTTAAAAAAAAATTGTTCCAAATATTTCAAAAACCATTCGAGAAGTAACTCATTAGGGATATAATCCTTAATGAGCATCTTTCTTCTGTGCCACTATTGAATATGGTCATAAGAGTTTCTTTGTCTTGTTGGAAACTGGCTAAAAGATCAGTTCCAACATCATATTGGACAGGCAACTGAAAATGGTTTAAAAACATAGTAGTTAGCTCACCAAATGTATCAAAGGTACCCCCTTTTAGCTCAATATACCATTTTTTAGCATTTCTAGTTAGGGTGCATTGGAATAATCTCAACCTGATTGAATCATTGACCAAGGAGTTCGATGAGCACCATAAGTGGAACATGGTTATATTATCAACCGAATATTCCCCAGACTTCCCTTCCAATTTAGGAATATCATACGAAATTCTGGTGGGATCTGGAGGCCAAGTCGGATTGTATCAGATTGGATAGTTCATCAACTTCGAAAGATATGTCAAGTTTAATGTCACTAGGAATGGTAAGCGCGGAGGAGCCGGAGAATTCCACCCACCAAGAGCAGAATTTCTGATATTATGAAAAGAGTATCCTAGATTTGGAGAGGCACCAATTTGCCATGGATTTCTTGTAGAACGATCCAAACCATAAAGAAATCATTGTGGCCCAAATGTATTTGGAGGTATCCACCTCTTACTACAGGGTTACCATACATAGGATAGTTTCCACCTAGCGAGACATTGAAAGAAGGGGATAACCCCTGATAAGGATTACATGCACCAGCTAGCGGAGGAAATACCTGTGAGGTCCTAGTGGAAGGGAATGGCATACTCCCCTACTGATCAAATAAATGGGATGAATTCCTAGCCCCTAACCCACTAACGAAAGGATTTGGCCATCCTTGACCTCCTTGGAAAGGATTAACATTATGAGCATGTCCTAAGTTCAACGATGGATTGGAAGGAGGGATATGACCGCTTCCAGAAGCAAAACCCTGAAAGGATGTTGAACCACTTGGCATAGAAGTCATAGATGTGGAAACAGTAGATGGAAAGGTTGATGGAACTGGGGGAATCCCACTAGGTGGCATCTCAAAAGGATAGGTACCAGTGAAATAAACGAAAGGTTGGGTGCCCCCACTTAGAACTGGAATGGAGGTAGAGCCAAAATCTATTGTACTATGTGTAATGGTATAGATAACAATAGTACCCCCTACTAAAACTAAAGGAGGGGTCTTCACACCAAAGTATCTAAAACCATGGTTATGCCACTAACATTGGCCATCTGGAAAAAAGAAAGAGAGTGAATAGGGCTTGCTGGCTCGTGAGTTGGGGTACCCACGTACGATACAATGTACAGAAGATGAGAAGGAAGGAGTGTCAAAGGAATCATGGGGGACTAAGGAACATCTTCAATATCAATCTCATCTTCCGATTGGAAGAGCACCCTAGTAAGGGCCAGAGTGTTTCCATCCAAATTATGAACCACACTAGCTTCACCCTGTGAAATAAGAGCCCTTAAAGCTAGATTAATGTCTGATGTGTTAGCTTCTACTGGTTGAAAATCACCAGTAGAACTACTCCTACTCCTTCTAGATGAAGGCTCGACACTCACAGGTGAAAGCCCACAAAGCCTCCTAGACCGACAAACTTTTCGATCAGCCAGTTTTAAATGTTAAGAGAACTTTTTGAATACTCAAAAAAAAAAAATTATGGCAATCTAGGAGCGAATAGCACTGACTAAAAAAAAATCCTAAAGATACAAAAAACAAGCAACTTCCAGGTATTTCCACTCTATGTGATTAGGACCAAACACCAAAATACAGGGAAGCGAAGATAAAGACCTTTTGAAGATAGTTTGGGATAATTACGACCCGAATCCCACCAACGAAGGTATCAAAATCAATTGTGCTGGCCTCCAGACAATAGTATTTGTCGATACAAGTACCCAAGCTTCGCAAGTGCACCCTCCAAAATTACTATGAAAGTGATACAACATCTATCTCAGGTACCACGGGTATCCCCCCTGCATTCACATGTGGGGTCCCTAGGATAGGAAACAAAGGTCACAATTTCATAATCAGAGCTTGGGCGAAACAATCGTGGGCACGGGATCCAACAAGTAGGAGAGGGGGTATCTCTCTTTCCCTGTCTTCACTCGTCCTCATGCTTAAACCATGTGTTAGAAGAGCTTTCTCGACTAGCTTAACGAGGCTGGATTTTGCACTCTTTAATCAACTTCTATGTTTCAGTTTAGAGTGGCCTTGGAGAGTTTACTCTCCACACCTATTCCAAGGCCCTAAATGCCCTAGACTAGTTGATGTATCTATGACAAAAAGAAAAATCTAGTTCATTTTAAATTAAGCACTTGACTTTATTGGTTGTTACTTAAGTCAGGGGTAGCGAAAGTGAAACTTATGATGTTCTGACACAAAAAGAAATCAATAGAAAATTAGTCTACATGTGAAATACAACTTCTTTTTCTTCGATGAAAAGTGATCTCTATAGGGTTCTACAAGAAACCTATGAAAGAAAAATCTCTTTTTCTCTTTTAAACTCGCTCACACATTCATCATCTATCTAAAGAGACTAAAAAAGAAATTCCTTTAATGAAAACTACCTAATGCATACTAAAATGCCTAAGTGAAAGATTTTATGGAATGCTCTAAACAAACAAATGTGCTCTTTTAATATCCTAAAGTCAAAATTTGACCAATAAAGGAGGAACAAACATCCAAGAAAAAGATCTCTCAAGCAAAGAAAATTCCAACTTCAAACAAAGATCCACACACTTGTTGATAAACAAAAAGATCAAATCAAAGAAAAGAAAGGAAAAAAACAAATGTTTTTTCACTTTTTCCTTTTAAGTGCTTTGAATAAAAGATTCAAGACGAAAAAAAAAAACTAATGACCTCAAGATCAAAATCAAGCAAAAAGATGCCAACTTTCACTGGCCATAAACAATCGCCAAAATTATAAGACCAACAAAAGGTCAAAAACACTTGAATGACTTGATCTAAAGGACACACAAAAGATTCAACAAACAAAATATCTCAGAAAACCCATATCTTTCACTGAACCAAAATTGCAAATCTTTCTCAAACCAACAAGAAGAAACAAAAAGAAGCAACTTCAAGAATGCAAATGATGCAATGAAAAGATTGGATCTTGAGGCAAGTTGAAAAACAACTTTGTGTTCCAGATGTATAGAACAGTTAGATACTTTACCAAAAGGTATGAAATCCAAACTCAAAAGTACAAAACTTCACAAAATAGCAAACCCTAGGTTGACAAAATATTTTTGCAAAAAGAGACAAAGAAACTGACACAAGCAAGAAACCAAATCATTCCAGACTACAAATGACTCTAAAAGAGTAGGAAATCTAGGCTACTTCCCAAAACTAGAGGAATTTTTTTGAAAAATTCAAATTTTCCTAGATATAAGCAACTGTGTATTAGGAAAGTTGTTGGCTTATGTTGGGCTGACCTCGGTTCAATTCTTTACTCCGCACCAACAAAACCCTCAATCACTAACCCTTTGGGAATGACCTGTAAGCAAGTTGTAGTCTCACTCGAAGTGACTATGGGAGGTTGAAAAACCAAGTTTCTGCAGCCTTGTGGGATACTGCAATGTGGTAAATTTGTATTTTATTATGCTTTAACACACATAAACTGCTTCACATTCATGATCTACTTTTCACTTATATATTACTTCGTAGAATTACATTCATCACTTAGCATATCATAAACATCCATAAATTTCACAATATTGAAATAAAGTGCAAAGAATAAGAAAATCAACACATGAAGACATAGATTTTACCGTGGTTCATCCCTATGTGGGACTATGTCCACAAGAACGATTACTCATAATAGATAATTTGGTACAAAAACATTTTTTCACCTGTGCACACATCTGTAGGTTGTCTTTGCACTAAGCTGCAGATGGGCGCACTAAGCTGCAGACCCAGGCCTCCGCCCACTTAGCTACAGAGCCTTGCCCCTTTCTTTGAAGTACATATCACAAAAATACAACCATAAACATAGATCTGGATCCAATTGATTCATGCCTTCCTTCTTTATTATTCATCCCTATATATATCATTACATTGAGGGATTACATCACTACATTACCACATACCCAATACAATGGTTTCCAAAATACAAGGGACTATGGTCCAAAACCATTCAACCCTTACAATATTATATGTTTTTACAAAAAGGGAGGGGGTTCACTGCAAATCCCCTATACTACGTGGTGAGTTTGTTGTGTGGTCCTTGTTGTGCTCTGTTTCTCTATTGCCCGGTCCACTTCGAACTCCACAACATCCTTTCTACTACACGCTCTACTCACAAAATTTGGATTCCTTGCCCACAATCTAGCCAAGTTGGGCTACGTCCAACAAAATATGCATGTATATGTGACTGTGTCTGAAGAAACACACATGTACGTGGGTTTGTTTGGAAGAAACCACTTTTGTATGCAACTATGTACAAAGAAAAACATGTAAATGCAAAAAAATAGGGAAAAATAAAAAGTACAATCCTGATCCAAAATATCAGACTGACTGCCTAGACTACAAATGAATCAATAAGACTAAAAAAATAAATAAACAAGATAAGAGAGCCAAGATCAAGAATAAAACAACCCTTCTAGGAAATACAAGATTGTATTCCCCAATGGAGTCGCCAATTCTGTTAGCGAGAGAAACCTCCCTTAGGTAAGGCTTGACAACCTCAGCAGATCAAAGGAATACTATCAACAAGAAGCACTCATTCAAGAAAGAAAACTATGAAAACTACTAAAGTTGGGCTTGTGAAGAATACCTGGAGGTCCTGTGTTTGATGTCGATCACGTAGGGTCTAAACCCTCTGCTTCCTCTAAAGTGTTCAGACCCATAACACAAACTAGAGAAGCATATACATAGCAAGTAGTTCAAATAATGTGCATATTAAACATGTTAGATCATCAAGTATAGATATATAAAGCATGATATATAAGACATGAATTATAAAAAACATAAGATCACAACATTTTAGGAACAAGAAAAAGTTTCTTTATTGATATCCACAAATAGGAGTGGAAGAATACAACCTGATCCGACCACGACACCAACGAAACTTCCTTTGGATCCGTCCAGCCCAAGCCTCAAACATCACCTCTCAATATGTGCAAAAGGATGTCATATAATGGAAGATGAACATCTCTACAAGGAAACAATGGTTTCCTATAGGAGTGCGGGAGGCATAGGGAAAATCAAACTTGATATGGCAATAAAAGGACTATAATGTCAATATCCTATCTCCTTATATATTTTAGGCCTTCCCATGAGGTTTATAAATACCACCATAAATCAGTTGATTCAGTTAGGCCACAGGCTCCTGTAAGTGGGTTTTCGGTAAAACCCGCAAACCCCACCCAAAAAATAGGAAATATTTTATTTTTTTCATATTTTAAATCATGTACATGGGTTTGGTATTATGGTACTTGCATGCACACACGTTTTTATAAGGGAAAAGTCACGTATGGAATTTAAAAATAATAATAATAAATGACCAAGTCTGAATGGGAAAGGGTTGCCTAAGGCCATATATAAGAGCATCATAACTACAAGAGTGTTGAATAATTCTATAACAGTGTTGCTTTTGTAGGTTGTGCTCAGAGTTGGAGCAAGCAATTGTAATAGTCTCTTTACTCAACTCATTAAAGAAAAGAGGCTTGAGGGGTTCTTACCAGTTGAGTTCCCCTAGAAATCATTGTGTACTTGTGGTTTTTCTTGTTGCATGTCTATGCATGTTGTTCTAAACTGTGTTTTTCATTCCGCAAATTAGTAGAGTAGAATTTGTGTCTCCTGATTTCAGTTCAAATTCTTGAGAAGTTGCAATTTCTATCAAATTTCTATAAACCATAAAATCCTTTCCTACCAATGGCACCCCCATGGGGGGAGGAGGAGGCCCTCCCTACAGAAACACAATTGCTTCCAAATCTAATCAAGCTACCTCATGAAAATTCAATAACTCCTCAACTCGCAAACCAAGACCAAAGGTGTACCCATCTAATACAACCAACAATGAAGGTGCAACTACTACCTTTGTTACTCCAGTAATGACCAATCCAAAAGCTAATTTTTCATGTCTTCCTTCAACAGTCAAAGCTCCCCTCCTGGAAATCTCATTAGAAAAAATAGGGAAAAAATTAAATATATGAGACAACATGCATTAATATGCAAATTTGTAGGTATCTAACAATTGGAAAAAAAACTTGCTCAGTTGGATCTAAAAGAACTGGACACTCAAAGGGGATATCAACCTCAAGTTGAGGTCCAAGGATTTCTTCATGGCCATATTCAATAATATAGATGATAGAGATCACATATTTCAAGGAGGACCATCTTTCATGAATTCTACTAACGTATTCATGAAGCCATGGGTTCAAATATTCTACCTCAACAAAGAATACCTTTTAGCGGCCCAGGTGTAGATGTGTCTTTGTTATCTCCCTCAAGAAGTTTGGGAACTTAAAATCTTGGAAATCATTGGTAATGTCAGGGAATTTTGTTATGATCTTAGATACCACAAAGCAAGTTCGATACACATCCTAATCTTGCCTTTGTGCTTATATAGATATATCTAAGCCCCTCCTAGTAAGAATTCAATTGAGCAATGAAGATGAAATATGGGAAGAACCAATAAATTATGATAAAATCCCCTTTAGATACTAAAACTTCCACTAACATGGCCATCTATTCTGAGAATTCTCTGCAAACCAAGTTCAACAAAATGCACAAGTAAATTTTTCCTTTGATTAAGATGGGTTTACTAGGGTCACTAATAAAAGGAATACATATAGAAAAGGAACAATGATTCCAATCTCTGAAAATGCAATGGGACATAATTGATACATAGTCCTCTAGAAGCTAGAAGAAAACATGATATCTATAGAAGGAGAAAATCATAAAACAGAAGAGATTAGGCATACCAAGCTAGCAACTATCCCTGCCAATAAAAGATATACATGCACAACTAACTGATAAATATTACTAGGAGGATCTAGAAAAGGAGGACAACACCAAAAAAAATTATGGTGTAGAATATTTTGAAGAAATGGAAATGCAAAACATTGATCTACAATCTCAAGTACAGAAATGGAGAAACAAATACCCAAGAACGATTCCCAAGGAGCAAGTTCAAATCATCACCAGAGCATACATCTAAAATCAAGATCTAATTCTCCATTGAGTTCATGAACTAGGAAATACCACTAACCACAACTCTTCCTTTTCCTCTCATGGAATCAAAGGAAATGATCCATAGATCAAATGAGTATTTTGAAAGAACCAAAGAAAAAATTGTAGAAAAGAAATATTCAATTACTATAGGGCTTACAGGATTACTTTGTGAATATTGGTAGAGTATTTATAGAAATGGCTCGAAATTTGATTCTGCTAATAAATTCAAACTGAAATCAAGAGACACAAATTTCTTCTACTATTCCACGAAAAGGAAAACACACAATAGAAACACATGCAATAACATGCAACCATCAAAACAAAAGGAACACAATGACTTTACAGGGGAACCCAATTGGGAAAAACCCCTTTGTTTCTTTGCATTAATTGAGATGAGAAATATGTATCAGTTACAATGTATTTCTTGAATACTAGGGCACACCCTGCGCTACAATTTTGATCTTCTACTCACTAACTTTATCTGACCAACACTTAGCCAATTCAATCCTCAAACTTCCTCCTATTTCCTTTGCAATCCTGGAGAAAATTAGCTCCTAAATAATCTAGAAATTCTCTATTTCCTTACACAAATCCTAAAGGAATTGACCACCTGCTCTAATGTAAAACTTGTACACTCAACTAGAATACAATTGATAATTACAATGTGTCTTTTCCTCCACTCCAACTAGGAAATTCGAATTCCATGCATGAATGGGTTTATTTTTAGTAAAATGATCAGTTAACTGAGAAATTAGTGAGTTAATAATTTTTATAACTACTCAATTGAACTCCTACTGAATCAACTAATGACTTGAGCTCAAATAACTGAGTTTAGCTAATAATAAAACCACTAGATTGCTAAATTTTAGCAATCAACTCATATACAACACTACTTATAGCCTATAACTTGAACTTACTGACTTAACTAGGAGGCAAAGCCATGTCACTCCAGCTAATTGCAACCCAAATCATCTTACTAATGTGGAAAATCGAATTTCTCCATTTGACTAAGGCACAAGTCAAATGAAGCATTTTTTTGCTACGCTTTAATACTCCCTCGTAGCAAGAAAAGGGTTCTTCACCACCCTTATCATGCTCATGTGGTAATCGAATTTTCCACTTGACAACGCCTTTGTAAAAATATTTTCATCCTTCTCCTTTGTGAGAATGTACTATAACATCATAATTCTCCCTCGCACACAATCTCTCAAATGATGGTACCTGATATCAATGTGCTTGGACCTGTCATGAAATACTCGATTTTCAAAGAGTTTGATACAACTTGATTATTAAAAATGATAGTAGGATCCATCTCCTGACTGAAAATACCAACAAGAATTTTCCTCACCCAAATGGCCTCGCATGTTGCTTGACTAATAACCATATATTCAGCCTCTACTGAGTTGAGTGCTATAGATCTTTGTTTCCTGCTATACCAGGAAATAGTTGTTGACCCAACACTAAAGATAGTTCCTAAAGTGCTCTTCTTATCTGATGGACTCCCTACTCAATATGTATCAGTGAAGCCTTGGAGATTCACACCATCAGACCTCTTGTACCCTAGCCCAAAATATGTTGTTCCTCTGAGGTATTGCTGGCTTAGAGGGTCCTGACCTAGGTTTAGAGTTAAATGCGCCAACCAACAAAACCCTACATTGTTGGCCCTTTCGGCAACAACCCGTGTAGTGCAGGCTACAGTCTCACCTGAAGCAGTGTTGGGGGATGTAAGAACCAAGTTTCTGCATCTAGAGACTAGTGTGATGTCTTCCAACGCCTTGGATCTGCTTCCACGCAGATCAATAGACTTTAGGGCTCTTTATTGTATCTCGGTTAAAGTTGCCTCTAGACCTTCATGAAGGTCCACGATCAGTCCTTGCGGACCTTAAATAGCTGATTTACCTACTTGCAAGCATAAAAAAGAAACCTTAGATCGGAGTTCGCATAGATCTTCATAATTCGTCAGAAAACATAAGAGAAATAGCTTCTAACTTTGCGGAAGTGGATAACCATTCATTTCATATATTATTAAGATAGATTCGGTGAATTCAAGTAGCATTCATTCAATATTTCATAAAACATATCATTAATCGACAACATATAACATAAACATATTCAATGGAAATACTCAGTAATTCTTCAAAAATCTATCCTTATTGATCTTCAATTCATAGATTACAGACTCCTCTTACCCTACGCACACAGTTGCAGGGGTCTACACACTCAGTTGTGGACTCTACCCATGCCCCCTGCACACTCAGTTGCAAGAGCCTTCCCTTCTTCACCTAAGCACAGGAAGTAGAGCCTTCCTGCCTTAGCACTTGCACAAGACAACAAAACTCTTCAATGAACCCAATTCTCTATCAAAAGTTATCTCTAAGACTCGCTAAGAATCAACTATTTATAGCTTTTCTAATACAATACCATGGCTTCTGGCTCATGGGTGAGTCTTCAAAACCAACCAAAACAAGAGGCTAAGACCCCTTTGACTCATATCTATCTACGCACTCCGCGTCCACATTTCGCGGAGACATTACATCTATTACAAAATACTTTACAAAAAATGACTAAGTTAACTCAATTCTACCCTAGGGACCCTATCCCAACAGGTATCTAAGCACATGTTTTGCTTCTTTCCAATGAAGCTTTGTAGGCTTCACCATAAACTGACTCATTTGATTAACTGCATAACATATGTCAGGCCTTGTTTTCACTAGATACATCAAGGACCCCACCAGCTATCTATAGATGGTGGCATATACTCCCTCTCCTGTAGAAGTATCCTCCTTCCACTACTTGGTAGCTAGAGGGGTTTTTATAGGCTTGCAGTCCTGCATATGGAATCTCTAAAGTATTTTAGAGGTATACTTCCCCTGAACCACAAACACCTCTCCATCTCCCTCCCACATCACCAAACTAAGGAAGTAGTGCATCAAGCCTATGTTCTTCATCATGAACTTTCTTGCAAGGTCCTCCTTACAAGAATGGATCAACTTCTTATCCCCTGTTAGTATCAATTCATCTACATACAAGACTAGAATTGGCAATTTTCCATCTACCACAATGTAGTAGAGATTGGCATTTGCTTCACTCTTGGTGAAGCCCAATCTACTAAGATATGCATCTATATGAGTGTACCAAGCACGGGATGCCTCCTTGAGACCATAAAGGGATCTCTTGAGTCTACATACATGTGTCTCCCAGTCAAATGTCTCAAACCCCTCATGGTGCTCTATCTAAATCTCTTTCTCAACCACTCCATTAAGGAAGGTAGTATTCACATCCATTTGGTGGACCCCATCTACGCAGCTAATGCTAGAATGGTTCTGATGGAGGAATATCTTTCCACGAGGGAAAATGTCTCCTCATAATCGAATCCCTTTACTTGTGAGAAGCATTTGGGCACAAAATTTGGCCTTGTACTTCTCAATATTTCCATATGTTGCATGTTTCACTTTGTATATCCA
The DNA here is from genome assembly GCA_000404065.3 of Pinus taeda. Classification (NCBI taxonomy): domain Eukaryota; kingdom Viridiplantae; phylum Streptophyta; class Pinopsida; order Pinales; family Pinaceae; genus Pinus; species Pinus taeda. Next base: position 219,928 of record APFE031667081.1, read on the forward strand.
TCTGGAACCAAACAAAGACTTTTTCAATGGTCTCGGCACCACCTCCCATACATTGTTCTTCATGACAGATTCATACTCCTCCACCACAACATCTACCCACACTGGTTGGGAAATTTCCTCCTCAAATGAAGAAGGCTCAGAATCAATGAGTTATATCATAAGTGCCATATAACCAGTACACATGTTTGGCGACCTCCTCTACATGTGCAAGGATGTAGGAGCTCTCACATGCTCCTATGAATCCTACACCAACTTGTCAGCCTCTCTGGTTATTTTCCTCCCCTCTCTGGAAGATTTTGGTTGAGTGATTGCCTCCACTCTACCTCCTTTCTACTCCTCCACATGTGGTTGCTCCACAACATCCTAAGGATATGCATGAGTCTCCTCCTTTGGAGCTAGAATCTCTTCCTCTAGTGGAATACTCAGCTCTTTCTCTAGAGATATTCTCGTAGCTTCTCCTCATCAAATCTAACATATCTCATCATCACTGTCATCCTGAGTGAGGGAAAATACACCCGATAGTTATGCAGTGTCTTTGTGTATCCTACAAAGATCCCATCTCAGCTGTAGGTTCCAACTTTTTCCTACTATACTTGGAGACATGAATATAGACTGTAGCTCTAAAAATTCGAAAAGTAGATACATCTGACTTCCTCCCACAGAAAGCTTCTTCGGGTGTGATAATGCCAAGTATTTTGTGAGGGCTCCAGTTATGAAAATAAATTGTTGTATTGCATGCTTCTACCCACAGGTATGGCAGTCCCTGTTATAGCACCATTTACCACTCTTGGTAGATCTGATGC
>APFE031667092.1:0-25512 GCA_000404065.3 Pinus taeda
CAAGGAAGGCTAACACTGCACAGAAAGGCAAAGCTTCATGCACTCACTATAAAAAGGAGGGGCATGATGATGAGCATTGTTGGATTCTGCATCCAGAGCTGAGACCTAAGAAGTCTGAGGGCAAGAAGAAGAAGACTGCTGCAACTATTGAGAGAGATTTGGGGTCAAACTCAGGAGATGAAACAATCATTGCAACCACAAGTATAAAAGGTAAGAGTTATAAAGCATCTACTAGTAATTCTGTTCCATCTGTTATTGATGAAGAACATGAGAGAAAAAGACATGAGCTTTTCCATATTCGAGTTGTTTCCAAAAATCAAAAGATTGATACTTTGTTTGATAGTGGCTCACAAGTAAATCTAATTTTTAAAGAAATTGTAAAGAATTGTGATTAACAACTACACCTCATAAGAAACCATACCCATTAGGATGGTTGAATGATAAAGAAAAACTACAAGTGACTAGACAGTGAAAACTCAAGTTTTCTTTTGGGTCAGAATTTGTAGATGAGGTTGAGTTAGATGTAATTCCTTTGGATATATGTGGAATTGTTTTAGGAAGTCCTTACTTGTATGATAGGAAGACTATTTTCTATAGAGCTGAGAACAAGTATCTACTTGTTAAAGATGGAATCGAATACTTTGTAAGAGATCACAAGCTCAAGAATAATTATACTCTCATAAACTCAAGACAAATGAAAAGAATGATAAATTCATCTAAACAGTTCTTACTGATGGTTGTAAAGGAAAAGACACCTGATAAGACCAAAATATTTGAAGGCTGTAATGCTGATCAACAAACTGATATAGAAAAGATTGTTTTAGAGTATGATGTCTTATTTCAGGAACCTAAAGGTCTGCCACCCAAAAAGGGAATAGTACATGATATTGTTTTGCAGTAAGATGTTCCTTTGCCTAACATTGGGATGTACAAGTTGTTTGCTTTAGCGAATGCTGAAATCAAGAAGCAGGTGCAGGAGTTGCTCGAGAAAGGGTTCATCAGGTCTAGCACATCACCATGTGGGTCACCAATCATTTTGGTGAGAAAGAAAGATGGCTCGTAGAGAATGTGCATTGACTACCGAGCACTGAATAAGATAACAATAAAAAATCATTATCCCCTTCCTCGCATAGATGATCTTTTAGTTCAATTGAAGGAAGCTGTTTATTTCACCAAGCTAGATTTGCACAGTGGATACCATCAGGTCAGAGTTGTAGAGGCAAGATGCATGGAAGACTGCTTTCAAAACAAAGCAGGGATTGTATGAATGGCTGATTATGCCTTTTGGCTTGACCAATGCCCCTGCTACTTTCATGAGATTAATGAATGATGTACTCAAACCTTTTCTTGATGATTTTGTTATTGTGTATCTGGATGACATTCTGTTTTTTAGTAAAACGTGGGAAGAACATTTAAAGCATGTTAAGCAGAAATTAGATGTTCTGAAAAGAGAAAAACTTTATGTTAAACTCTCCAAATGTGAATTTGGCAAAACCTCTCTAAATTATTTGGGTCATATAGTAGGGGGAGGTGAATTGAAAATAGATCCCTCTAAAGTGGCAGTCATTGTAAACTGGCCTAAACCCAAGTTTGCTACAGAAGTGAGAAGCTTCTTAGGAGCAACACAGTATTGGAGGAAGTCCATTTCAAATTTTCCCTCAATTACAGCTCCCTTACATGCTTTGACAAGATTGAACAAGGTGTTTCAGTGGGGAGGCAAACAGTAGAAAGCCTTCGACACCTTGAAAGAAAAAATTAGTACAACACTGGTACTAGCACTGCCAAATCTACAAAGACCATTTGAGATCCAAACTGATGCCAGTGACTATGCCATGGGAGCAGTGTTGACACAGCACGTTAAACCCATATGTTATCATTCTGAGACTTTTAATCCTGCAGTAGTTAACTATCCTACATATGATAAAGAATTGTATGCATTAGTTCAGAGTGTGAAAAAGTGGAACATTATTTAATGGGAAAAGAAACAATAATACATACTGATCATCAGCCACTTAAATACCTACACTCCCAAACTCAATTGCAGCAATCAAGACATTACAAATGGATGGGTTTTCTACAATTGTTTCATTTAGTCATCAAATATAGAAAGGGCATACATAACAAGGTTGCAGAAAGCTACATAGAACAATATGCTCAGGATATGGACTTTAAAGATGTATATGCAACTTTGAGTCAAGGCAAAAGAGTAGAAGAATTAGACTATCATGTGAAGGACCGACTCTTATATCATTGTGGGAAACTTTGCATTCCACAAACTGAGAGAGCAAAGATAATTAGGGAAGCACACACTTCTCTGACATCAGGCCACTTTGGGGTAAGTAAAACAATTGCATAGCTGCAAAGGTTCTGCTATTGGCTGAAAATGAGTGAGACAGTTTCTAGATATGTGAAGGGATGTGCTATGTGTGCAAAAAGCAAGCCCAACAACAGAAAACTAGGCTTGTACACTCCATTGCCAGTTCCTTCTCACCCTTGGGAAAGCATTTCCATGGATTTTGTTGAAGGACTGCCTAAATCTAGGAAAGGTCATGCTCATCTATATGTTGTTGTGGATAGGTTTAGCAAAATGTGTATTTTGATACCCTGTAGTAAACAGATTACAGCTGAACAAACTGCAAAATTATTCTTTGAACATGTATGGGTTCATTTTGGATTACCCACTTCTATTGTATCTGATCGAGACACCCGATTTGTGGGGAAGTTTTGGTCCAGTCTGTGGGGACTAATGGACACCAAATTAAAGAAAAGCACAACTTTTCATCCACAAACAGATGGCTAGACAGAAGTAGTTAATAGGACAGTGATCCAGTTACTGAGAGGGTATTGCAGCAAACATCCTAAGCTTTGGGATGAGCACTTGTGTTATGTGCAACATGCTTACAATAGAGCCAAACACTCTTCTACACAGAGATCTCCTTTTGAGAGCTATTTTGGTTTCGTACCAAGGTCTCCTTTGGATTTTGTCTTTGGTAAAGATACCATGGTTGATAGACACAATTATGTGGACAAGGCAACTAGGTTCATTGAACAGATCCAGGAGATCCACCAAGCAGTACAGGAACAGCTGGAAAAGAGCTAGGCCAAGTCCAAGGCTAGGCATGATAAGCATCGAATGGAGAATAGTTTTCAAGTTGGAGACCAAGTCTGGTTGTATATCAGCAAGGAAAGAATGTAAGGTGAAGGTAAAAAGCTAAAACCTATCAGGTATGGACCCTTTAGGATACTTGAGAAGATTGGTGAGAATGCTTTTTGCCTTGATCTACTAGCTTACATGCACATCTACTCAGTCGTGAACGTAGATTACTTGAGGTTGTTTGAACCTTCAATGGTTGAGGACCCTAAAGAGCAGAGTCAATTACCTTCTGTTGATGACCTGCTACCTGAATATCTTAATGAGTTGCAGGAAGATATAGTGCTAGACAAGAAGGTAAGGACGATGCATAGTGGACAAGTGGAATACCTCAGGATTGGGCTTAAAGGTTCGAAACTTAGCAGCACGAAGTGGATTGAGATTGGACAAGTGAGACAGTAGTTTCCTCACTTAGTCGATGCTTGAAGAAAAACCAACTTTTGGTGGTCCAAAAGCTTTTTCAGTAGGGAGGCTATGATCCGAATCGGATCCATAAACGACTAACGAAGAACCTTGACTGTATCGGGTTGAACAGATCTCTAATGAAATCCAAAACAACATCAAAAAAATACCCTGAACCAATGGCCATGGGAGCCGACGCGGAACGACGAGGACCTCAGTCAAAGCACACTAACCGAGGCCCATGAAGACTGCGCTGGAGGTCAAAACAGCCCCTGGGAGCCCTAGATCTGGAAAAGGAGGCAATTTTGATGCGCGGTTAGCGTTAATCACGCATCGCTGGGCAAACAGGGCCGAAATGGGGGGAGCCGTAAGCACTCGGTCACGTTGGGAGCCAGAGAACTGCAGGCAGAGAAAGAAAAAAAGCACTAAAACACAAAGGTAGGAACCGTGCCCTGGAAACTGGTGGTTTTGATCCGAGTGCCCTTGAACGGTAAGAGGTTTTGGATAGGAGTGGAGCGATCCCACTCAGTGATCGACGTGTTGCAGCAGAGGTGAGAGAAAAACCGTCGTGATCGCGCGTTATTGGTCGAGCAAGTCAACCGCGCTCGACATGCATATGACGTTGGATCTGGAGGAGCCCAGATCGAACGACTGGGATTATGCCCCATAGAAAGGAGCGGAATGGATAGGGAATTAAGCCGTGATTTAAAGGGATTTGAAATCCGTTGACCGCCACGATGGAGAAAGAACGTATCCATGACATAACCGAAGAAATGAGCCGACGAAGCATGCTAGCACCAGTTGGATGGGGACACGTGGCAGTCCCTGAGTGTTCATGATGACGCCGAACAGGGAACTCCAAGCATAACTGTAGAAGGTGAATCAACGCAGGCGGGAGAGGAACTGAATAGGCATGGGGATCAAATGGTTAAAGCAATGAACAAAGATAGTCGAATTCGTTGGAGGATTTGGAGAGGAGTCCAAGCGACCAGAGAGATAGTGAACAGTGAACCCTGAGAGGAATATTAAACACATAGAATAGTAAAGCCAAGTAGAGGAGATAGAGAGCCGAGCTGACTGCAGGCAGCATCGAGCACTAGAGAGCTTGAAGATTCAAGCCTTCCCATAGAGGAATCTGTCCAGACTGAGCATCAGACCATGCTCTTTCCACTATAGACCGAGGGTCACAGAGCTGGTAGGAAGAACAAGAGTCTGTGTACTCTGAGTGGCTTGGGGAATCTAAGAACCACCCTACCAAGCAAAATCTACTATCAGGAGAACTCATTTTGAGTCCCTGTAATGTAATTTCTCTGTTGTAAGACATAATAAAACAAGGCCACCACTGAAGCTGGACCGGAGATGTAGCCCTGGAGAATAGGGTGAACTCCTTCTTAAAAACTATTTGTGTCTTTGTGTTTCTTACTGTATTTCTCTGATGTCTTTCCATTTAAAATGTCTGTGTATTGGCAATCTAATCAATCCATTGTTTCAATAACACAGAACACACACTAGGACATGGGTCTATAATACATTTTGTTTAATAAATATTCAACTAAGGTCACTCATAGGGTGATTATCAAATCAATTTCTTGAGTCTACCAACCAAGGAAACCCCCCTAACGGGAATCCTAGTCCTTTTCATTCTTTTGGAAATGTTGGTGCTCACAATATGGAAACGTTGTCCCTTCCTGGATTAACCATTGGGTTTCCAGTTTGGTTATTTTCGACCTCGGCGATTCCGAGTGTCCAAATTGCTTTTCAACCAAGTTCTCCTTCACCTAAAAAAAATCAACATCATGTTGATCCTAAATTTGACCTCTTGTCTTCTTCGCCTATTTATTCACCTTGTTCTTCCTCTTCGCCTGGTGAAAGTATAGATTCTAGTAACTAGGAAGCTAACAAGAAGAAGAAGAGGATGAAGAAGAAGATGCAAAATAAGTAAGGGGGCAACCAAGTAGGCATTGCTATAGATTCAACTGATGTAGAAAAATCTTCCAACCAGCACTGGAAAGTAAACTTCCCTTTCATGTTATGTAAGGGTGACCACCTTCTTCGAAATTGTCCTGGTATTCCCAAGGTCTTAGAAGTGTGGTCCACAGGTTCACATCAACCTTTGTCAACGGCCTCTGGGAATCATGCTGGTGATAAACCTTCAACTAGTAATAATAAGGTCCATGGGAAAAAGGGAAAATCCAAATTTCCCTGTAAGTTGTGTGAAGGTAATCATCCCATTCACCTTTGTCCTCTTATGGATGAAGCTTCCAAAGAGTTGGAAAACATTACTGCTTCATAGCCTCATCTTCTGGTTCGTTATCGAAAGCTTTCCCCTGATCTTCCACTAGTTGATCCAGTGATTGATCAAAATTCAACTTTGGTCAACCCCTTTCTCTGAAAGTGAGTCTCGTGAGTCCGTTCTTGACCAACCATTGGTTGAGAAAATGATAGACTTGGCTCCACCTTCAGAAAACTGTACCTTTCCAGTAGAGAGTGAACCTCGTACTCCTCAAGTTCTTCTGGTTTCTTTAGTTTCAAATGAACTAGAGGGAAATCCTCCTGTTCCCAAGGTGCATGAGAGAAGTTCTCATCTTCCCATAGTGCAAGAGGGCAGCTCTCACGTTCCTATGACACCCCCTCCGAGTAGTTTAGTCACTTCTTTTGGTAGGAGTCGACTAGCATGATATCGTCTTTCGTCTTATGTGGCTTTCGAGATTATAGTACAGGCTTACAATATGGTTGTACCTAGCACAGTCATAGATGAGGGTGCATATGCTAGCATTCTATCCTCAAATTCTTGGAAAGCTTTAGGGTCTCCTCATCTTGTCCCCGTCACCCTTAATTTGTTAGCTTTTAACAAAGGAACCAGTCAACCATTAGGGATCCTTCCTAAGTTGCCTATTACTTTAGTCGGAAAGACAATATATATAGACATGATGATTGTCCAAGGCCCTTTAGATTTTAATCTAATCCTTAGTCATGACTATGTTTATGTCACGGGAGATTTTGTATCTTCTCCCTTTCATGTGATGTGTTTCTTGCATGAAGGAAGAATTGTGATCATTGAACAGCTTACATTCATTGGTCCTGAATCAACCCCCAATCAACCATCATCCTGAAATGGTCATTATATGCAAGCAATATCACCCCTGCCACAGGTTAATTATGTGGCCACATGTTCCATGCGCACATCTACTGATGATCTAGTAGTTGATGTAGTACATCATGTATTGAGGGCGTTGGAGCTCAATTTTTCATTTGGATCCCTGGAAATGTATCCCTTCCAGAGTGTTGTTCTCCCATCTAATGAGAACGTCTTGGAAGACATGGCTTCTTTTGGTCTATGATCAAGAGCTTGGAGCATAGTTCCTTGTCTTGTGTCAAGCTCGTTAAAAAATGAAATAAGGGATATGATGATAGTTCTTTTACTATGCAACCTCGTTAAAAAATGAAATAGGTTTCCATGAGGATAGTTCTTTTACTAAGTCAACCTCATTAAAAAATGAAACAAGTTCCCATGAGAAGAATTCTTTTACTTGTGTAAAGCTCATTAAAAAATGAAACAAGTTGTTGGAGTAGAGTTCCTTGTCTTGTGTCAAGCTCGTTAAAAAAATGAAACAAGGTTCATGGGGATAGTTCTTTTACTATGTCAACCTCATTAAAAAATGAAACAAGGTGTCATGAGCATGGTTCTTTTCTTGTGTGAAGCTCATTAAAAATGAAACAAATACCCTTCCAATTAGAGTCTTTGATTAGATCTCGTAAAATCCCAGTTTAGTCTTTCACATGATCTCGTAAGTAAACCTTCATTCCATCCACCTGTTAGTAACCAATCGTCTAATTAGGAGAATGAAATGAAGCTTGGGGGGCATGTACCTCGAACTGAGTCATTATGTTGGGGGCATGCAAACTTATCTCAAGCATAGCTTTTCCTTATTTCAAGCTTGTGTACAAATGAAACCACTCTTAAGCATAGTTTGTTTCCATTTCAAGCTTGTGTAAAATTGAAACCAAATCCAAGCATAGTTTTTTCTCATGTTTCAAGCGTGTGTAAAAATGAAACCATTCCCACTTTACATCTCATGATTGTCATTTTTATTGACCGATTTTTTCCAGATGAGCCTTGGTTTGTCCATTCCATCTCCACCATCTCTTTGGCCAATCATTCGCTTTCACTTGGTTGTTTTACCCTTGCCTAAGGAACATCTACAATGAGTGGTCTTATTAGCCAGCCTCTTGACCTTTACATGTTTTGAGTAGTTCCATCATGATCGGAATCATTTGCTATCCTTTTATGACACTCATTCCTCTAGGAGGAGTCCTCTTTCAACTCTTTTCAGACTCCAAAAATATGAAAATATTGTCGAGCACTTGTCTTTTCGAACTTGTAAAAGTAAATGAAAAGGTGTCTATTTAGTATAATTTTAACGCTTTTCTAGAGTGAGATAAACTATTGTAAGAAAAAGGAATACCGTAGTCGAACATGGCTAAGAGGTTCTCTTGTATATTTTTTCTACCTTTTTCGGGTTCAAGAGACGATTTATGAAAAGGGACTTTTGGAGTTTTCTTTTCCACTTCTTTTTCAAACTCTCTAAACATGAAAAGATGCCGAGTTTTCTCTCTGTTGGACTCGTAAAACATAAACAACGCAAGAATTGTCATCATGATGAGACCGAGTTTCTCCTTCCTAGGGATCCTAAAACTTACTAGGATGGATTCATCTTAAGGATGAAATTATATGAAAGCATATGGAATCATCTTCAAGCTTGTGTAAAAATAAAGAGGTACTCGATAACAATAGCGGGGGGGAAATGAAAGCGAAAATCTCTTGTATTTTGTATAAAAGGCAGCATGTCACTCTTGAACATGACACTCAAATGTTGCTCATTTCGGGTTTGGGACATCCTCACTTAGTCACTTGCCTTCCCGGGTTTGGGAAATCCATTTTTCCTTTCATCTGATTATACTACTTTGTCATCATGACCTTTGATCCTATGTTGAGTCAAATGTTGCCAAACTCTAGAGTCGTGTCACCGATATGTTCAAGAGAAGTCCTATATGCAGTTCTTTACTGCTTATACATTGTCTGAATTTCTTCCACAATCCAAGGTCATACTTATCTACTCTACTACATCCTTTGTTTTGTGTCGATGATGTGGGATTCATTATGGCCCTCCTTCAATGGATCGCTTCTTGTCGACTTCAGCTCCTTATCCAGGAAGATGATCTAGAAACTCCCTTCTAGTACCAGCTTGCATGCATCAATGGCAAGTTCTTCGCATTCGACGACATGTTTACCTCATTGACCTTCGATCAAATGATTTCGTGGTTGTTCAACTTCATTTTCACTATTCAACGTCGTGGATTATGCTGATTGTACCTTGAGGGCCATTGTCATCATCGGTGGTTTCTCTCATTCCTGTTAACGGTTCACATCATTGACCAGTAATTAGGTGGTTTTCTATCATGTTTGACTTCAACACATCTATTCACATGTTAGAATTTGTACATTGATTGGGTCGAGACGGAGCCCAATGTTGGGTGTGGAGCCTGATTATCTTCTATATTCAAAAGTACCACCACATTGGACCCCAGTTCAAAATGGGGGCAGCAACGCCGCCCATAAAATATTCGCTGCAGGGGGGGTCCAGGGGGGGCGGCTGCGACCTTTGGGAGCCCCCCCCTGGCGGGGGTTTCGGGGTAGTGCCCCGAAGCTTAAAAACACTGTAAAATTGCCTTGAAAAGTAAGTAATTCTAGTCAATCTGGGTCTTCATCTTAGGCGGATGAATCTGACGGTAAACTTATGTTTAAGTTTAGGGTTTTTGCCCTAGAAGGCAACCCTTCTCTTTGTATGAGGGCATTGTATTTGAGGCGGTGATAGATGTGTATTCAGTGTGAGCGAGAAACAGAGAGGTGAGACTGTGAGAGAAAACAGAGGATATTACAGCAGATTTGCTGTAGGTTGTGTCTCTTCATTTTGCTGGATAATAAAAAGGAAGGACTGGCTGTTCGAGGTGGACGTAGCCCAAAACTGGGTGAACCACGTATATCTGTGTCTCTCTTGTTTTGTGTGTTTTCTGTGTTTATATTTCTGCATTATTTTATGTGTTCCATTGCTCCGTAATATATAATTTTCTAACACCCAAGACCCTGGATTTTGTTTGATAAAGTCCAAGTTACGTGTAGTCACGAGTTATTCATGATTGTACACATGATTCCTCTGGAAAGATGGATGTGACCATACCGTGGGTCCATATTCATGATCCTTTCTTTTCGAATGGTTGTGACCATACCAAGGATCTTTGCACATGATCCCTTTTATATGGGTGGCTACATCCATACTGTAGATTCATGTATTATTAGATGCCTATTCTTGTATCATTAGGCATGATCATCAGATGTCATATATGTATATGTATATGTATTGCTTGATTTGTAGGTATCCTAACAATGTTGTTCTCGTCCTTGCGCTGACTTGTAAAGCATCTCAGTCATCACTCCATGTTCTGCCTTCATGCTTTTTGGGGCATTTGTTACACAATATTTTGTCATATCTCCTATTCACTTCCCGTACCTTATCTTGAAGTGCCAAAACATTGACTATTGTGCAACATATCCATCATGATATACAGACCAAAAACTCCTTGGAGAATCAAAGGAAAACTACCCTGAATCCATTATGGAGAAGGTTTCCTAAAAAAATTAATTTTTGGCATCAATGTGTTTTTCTCCACTACCTACCCGTGCTAATGGTAGGTTTCTCAGTTATACACTCGCGCTACCAGCATAGTTTTTCATAGGAAAACCCGCATTGAACATTTTCTGGTAGGTTTTCCCAACTGGAGGAGAAGCTCCACTCACTAGAACCTTCGGGTACATCGAGCTAGATATTGATTGTTGTTGATATGGTTGAGCTCTCTCATTTGGTCCTCTTGATCTTATAATCATGGGATTTCCCCTTGACATGTGGACCTTCCTCCCTCTTTTGTGGATCCCTAACTCCCTTTCCTTTCTTATAAATTCACTCCCATCCATCCCTAAATGTTGGTCATTGATTGTTGCATCCCTATGCTAAGGTTATGCTTACATGCCACCCATTCTAGCTTGGAGAAAGAGGGATCGAAGATTCTTTTCTTGGACTTGGGAATTCACCAAAAGGAGGTCTCCAACATCAAGGCATAGCTTGTATGCTTCCTTTTTTAGCTTATTAATGCATACATCTGATGTTCACTTTCCATAATTGTGTAAATTTTTATGTTATTAGCTTAATGTTCCTTAATCTATTAAGTAGTTTATGTTTGATTTCTACCATATATGCTCTCGTATCTTTCATAGTACTTTTTATATTCCTTCAAGGTATCCGAATGTGAAGAACATCTAAGGAGCGAGGCCTAGAGCGAAATATTCAAAGCCACCTCTAAGGATCGATTAGTTAACATCAGAGTGAGGTAGGTTTCTCCTTGTCCCTGCATTTGTCAAACATAAGCTAGGAAAGTGTATGCTAGTTTGTTTAGTTTGTTGCTAGACCCAGTTATTGGGCTAGAGGGATCGCCTCTATCCGTAGAGGGGATTTTCTGTCACAACATCGTTGGATTGGATAGTTGAAGTTTTAGTGTGGCCCATTGACTGATTCTTGTTGGCTTCGACAGATTTAATAGGTAGGAAGAAACATGTCTCAATAATATAATACTTCTTTTCATTCTGTAGGTCTAGTAATATGCTCTCCTAGAATGATTGGTCGATGGTAAGCCAACTAAAATATTGGTAGGTGAAGTATTAAAAATTGTATTGGATGTTGTATTTCCTGATATGTTGGAGTTGTTGAACACCTTTCAATTCCATTGGTGGTGGGTGTCTCTTGACTGAAATCACCTTATTTCGAAGTGGAGTCAACTATAATAGCACTGGAACTACTAGCGGAGTTCTTGGTTATCTCTGTGTCATCCCAGAAAAAAAACAAGAAAGTATCTACAAATTACTAAATAATGGAGAGTCAATCCCTGATTGTTGATCTAGACATAGACATTGCAAAGCTCATAGAGGTCACGGTTGTTGTAGAGAACAAGAAGGACTTCAGATGCTACTAACAAAAGCACAAAACTAGGAAGCCTGGGGTTTGTAGTGGTGTTAATAATGCTCATCATAAAGTTGCGGTGTGCAATCAATAAAATTTCAAGTTGGCTTCGAGGATGAATGAACATGCTATTGAGACTGGGGTGGTTAGAACGAAGGTTCCTATGATAAATCTGGATACTTAACGGAGAGAGAACAAATTTAAGAACAAAAAACTAATTAAAGTGCGCGACGAGGTCCAAAAGATAATATTGGGGGTGATCTATACTAGTATAATTCAATGAGACTAAGAAAAATAATATTAGTCGACAAATGGGAGTTTATTAGGATGAGTGGTGTTCAAATTAATGATTGGGTCCATAAAAGTTGGTCTGCTCTTCTAGGTATAGACCCAAAGTGAGCGTTATCATTAATGGGTGGTTTGGATTCAATTTCGTAAAGGAGGAGGATGCAAACAAGATAGTATCATTACCATGGTTAAAAGCATGATGGTTCCTGGTCCTGCAACATTGGAAGGTTGGTTTTGACCCTGTAACGGAAGTTCCTAAGAAAAAATCATTTGGGCAAAGCTGCCTGGATTCCCTATTGAACTATGGACAAAAGAGGTGAACCGTGAAATTACGAGTAGAAATGGTAATATATATTATGTGGATGAGGGGTCCATGGGATTGCTAGATGAAAGGAACGCTTGGTTCTCAGTAGAACTGGACCTCGCTAGCAGATTACTTGCTAAGATTCATTTATATTCGACCATAATTTCTATCAGACAAAAGGTTGATTACTAGGGAATTTCATTCCGATGTCTTGAATGTCAAAAGATGGGACACCTGATGATTAATTTCCCTGATCAATATATAAGCAAAGGAAGCTTAGATATGGATCGTGGCCCGACTTGTAGGAATTACACAAGGATTGCAGGTGGAAATAATGAGGATGGGTCCCCTTCGAGATTTCCGGAGAAAAACATGGATAGTATGGTCCTAGATTCAAATCTATTAGAAACGAACTCTTCTACAGTCAGAGGATCGAATATAAGAACAACCCTTTGCATAAAAAAAAATTAAATGACAGTCAGTCTACGACTCCAATTATAAGGTTGGACCCCTTCAAAGATGAAGCGTAAGAACATCAAATTGAGGGGAGTAAATCTAGAAGGTTATCCTTATTATCTTCTATTTGCAATCAAAATCAATTTGAGGCAGAATTCTCCCTAATTTTGGTTGACATGGATCTTCTAGCTCTAGAAAGGAATTTTGTCATTGCACTTGAACCTATTTCCATTAGGAAACAATCGATTATCAATTTGGATTCATATAATAGGGTTACAAAGATAATAGATTCTAATAGGAAGAAGAGAAGAGAGACCAAATGCAAAAGTCTCTCACACTGTGGCGGTCTTGGATTGATTTAAATTCTCATTTTTATGAAGTCATGGAGGCGATTTTATTCCCTGCTTTCGATCGAGGTCCTTCCAACACATCTAATGAAAGAAGGGAAGAAGCATAATTTTGAGACCTTATAGCAAGATTTCCCACTGACAATGTTATCCAATGAAGATCGTGTCTCTAAATGTTAGAGACCTGAGATCTTCCCACAAAAGAATATCCTTAAGATACAACATAAAAAATAAAGGACCATCCATTGTCTTGCTAAAAGAAACCATGATAGAAAAGGAAAAATACATTGAGATTATTTTAAGATAGGTCTGCAATGGAGGGGTTGTGTTACAAACTCACAAGGAAATTCTTGGGTCCTTGCAGCCGTATGGGATCCAAAAATAGTATATTATTGTTATACTGGCATAATATTGACAACATGATGTAGGGACAACCCTTTTATATTCTAGGTTATGAACACATACGTGCCATATGCCAATCGTAGAGCCTTCTGGGATTTACTTGAGACATTTGGAATACAAGACAATCGACCATTAATCATAGCCATAGATATGAATTTCACTATTGTTGAAAATGAATGTTGGTGACACATCGTCAAGATGGATCTGATGGAAAAATATTTCAAAGAACTTTTAGACCATAAATCTCTCATAGATGTTTCTTTGACACTCCTGTGTCCAACATGGCAGAATGGTCGCTTGGGGGAAGGGGAAATTGCTAAAAGAATTGATAGATTCCTGGTCAATTCAATTTTGTGCCATAAATTAAATCAAATCTAGTCTTGGGCGTTCTTCTCAAATATTTAAGATCATGACGCTATTATGCTGGAATGGATCGTTGATTTCGTTGATCCCAAGAGGCGCTTTAAATTTAATTTGATGTGGCTAGATTATCTGGAATTTCAGAAATTGATCCGACAGTCTTAGTCTTCCTCACTTCATCCTATCTCTAAATGCCCTATATTGAAGATTAATGACAAACTCCTTCAATTGAAAAAAGTGGACAAAACCTAGATCTACAACATGAGAGAAACACTCAGTAATGAATTAAAATCCATAGATGAATAAATTGCTCGGCTATGGGAGATGAATGCCCTTGGTTTGTTCTCTCACCATCAACAGTGGAAATATTGAACCTAGTGACAAAGAAGGACAAGATTCTCTAATTACAAGAAGTAGAATGGAGACAGAAAATTCGTCTTACATGGATTAAGGGCGGTGATGGGAACACAAAAAAATTTCATCGAGTTGCATCCAAAATAAATCAAATAAATTCCATTTGGGTCATTAAAGATGATGATGGAAACATTTATACCTTAGACAGAAGATAAAAAGGGAGGTACACACGTTTTTCAGAGGCTTATTTAATGAAAGAGAGGGTGACCATTTGATAGAGAAATTGATTTTTGCATATATATTTCCAATGATGGTTAATGAAGAGGATGCAATGTTGATGGATAGTCCAATCATGGAGGAAGATCTATTACAAACAATCAAGGAGGTGGCCAAGGACAAGAGTCTTGGGCCTGATGGTTGGCCCATCAAACTTTTCCTTTTCTTCTTCAAGATGATGGCATTGGAACTGGTCATTATGGTGGAAGTGATCCGTGTTTCTTGGAACATCCTTAGTGCTATTAACTCCACTTTCCTTACTCTTATTCCTAAGAAACAAAGCACTCTCTTTCTCTAATTTCAGGCTTATTTCTTTATGCAATTTTGTAGATAAAATGATATCTAAAATAATTGCTAATAGAATAAAAAAGATAATATTGCCTCACATTTCCTTGGAGAAATTTGGGTTCTTGTCAAAGAGGCAGATCCAAGAGGTAGTTTTCATTGCATAAGAGTTTATACACTCGGTCAAAATGAAGAATTTAAAGGCATGTCTCATGAACATTGATCTTCACAGGGCATATGACTGTGTGGACTGGGATTTTCTCTCATTAATCATGTATAAGATTAGCTTTAAGCATAGACATGTTCAATGGATTATTGCCTATATAACATGAGTGTCCATGGTTGTTCTCATCAATGGTGTGCCAACTCAATTCTTCAAAACTCATAGGGGCTTTAGACAAGGTTGTGCATTATCTCCTCTACATTTTGTACTAGTTATGGATACCTTTAGTAGAGGAATCAAGGTCAAATTTGCTAAAGGGGATATTATGGGATGTAACTCTCTAGAGATTGTAGCATTTCCCACCTAATGTTTGTGAACGTCAACCTGTGTGCTAGTGAGGCCAAGCTCTTTGTGTGGGAATTATTTAATGGGAATTTTGTGGATTTTGGAAAGTAATCTACCCTTGATATCAACAAAGAAAAAATAGTTGATTAGTGATTTCGAGGATACTTTGGTGATGCTTGAAATAACTGCCCTGTTTAGGGTCAAAATCTGATCCATGGTTGGGGGTTTTAAAAATCTAGGTTGCAAATTAAAGCCTAGAAAATACTCTATAATGGACAGGGAATGACTTATCTCTAAGTTTAATAAGAAGTTGTCGAGCTAGGATCAGAGATGGATTTTAATAGGAGGACAAGTCATAATGGTAAAGGTTGTTATGCTTAATATTATGGTCAATTGAATGCATCTCTTCCACATTCCATAAGAAACCATTAACAAAATAGACTCCATCATTGCCAAATTTCTATGGTTTGGTATTGGTGTAGAGAGGAAGATACATCTTATTGGATTGAAGTCCATAGCCAGGACTATGTAGAATGGCTTCTGGGGTATCATTCATACCCATAGATTCAATTTGGCTCTTCTGATTATAAACCTTTGGAGGTTATCCTTTGAGAAGGGGCTATGGAAAATGATTATGTTTTGGAAATATATTCAATAGTCAATCATGGAGGAATGGATTGAAGTAGGGGTTCCATTGGCTAATAGTCCTTCAAAAATCTAGAGCAGTCTCAGGCTTGCCATTCCATGGATTTGCAACAATATTTGCTAGAGGGTCAGAGATGGGATGGAAATTAAATTGGGTCTAAATTTTATTAAAGGTCTTAATGGCAATCATATTCTTCTTATTTCTATCATTAATGAACTTATCTCATAGGGGTTTGATGCTCTCGCTAGCTTGTGGGAGTGGTCTAGGAAGATTTATGTTGCTCATACTTGACCACATGCTTGTAAGATTGGTTTGTCAAAGGATATGTTGATTGAATGGGAAATGTATCATAGTATTTTATGCATGTCAGGCATTAACATCTCTCAGAGGCCTGATGTGCTTGTGTGGGGTGGTCACATTGGGAATAACAAGATTCTGGTCGAGGAAGTTTATGGTCAAATCACATTGACATCTCAATCATTTCCCTTCTCATAATCTACTTCTTTGCTATTGAAGTGCGAAGCTCCCTTGAATATTAAGTGTTTATCGTGGTTGTCCATTCACAACCATATTCTGACATGGGATAATTTACATAGGAGATTTTTCTTGGGTCCTAGCTGGTGCTCTTTGTGTAGTCAGGATCTTGACAATAACATACATCTATTCCTATGTTGCCTCTTCGCTGCCAAGATATGGGTGGAGGTTGCCTCTATATTGGGCGTTCCTCATATTAGTGATGCTACCTCCATTCATGAATGCATTATTCTATGGAATCTAAGAGACAAAGAACATAGCATTGTTCCCCTTGATGTCCTTTGGGGGATATGAAGAGCTATAAATGCTTTATTTTTTAGGATAAATTCCTCGAGATTAAGGTTGTTGCTATGGGAATTGTGGTTTTTTTCCAAGAAATTGGTTGTTGGGTTCCAAAGGTCTCCCATCGATCTATCTCTTATCTTGATTTGGATGGTATTTTCCCTATATGATCCTTTGATGGAGCCTCCTCTGAAGGGGAATGTGGATGTGGTGTCTCTCTTCACATGGACCCTTTTGTTCATTATCATTTTTTCTAGTATTGTGGTAGGGGAGATAATTGTAGGGCGTAGCTGGTAGAGATGTGTGGTGCTCTCCAATGCTCTTCTTGGTTAGGAATTGAAAACATTCTAATCATTGGTTACTCCCTAACTATGATCAATTTGATTTAGGGTTGATGTTCTCTTGAGCTTCCCGTTCTCTTCAATTGGATTCAACTGATTAGGAATATTATCCCTTCTTTCCCAGTGGTTATCTTCCATCATGTCTATCGGGAGAAAGACATGGAGGCTGATGCTCTCTCCAAGCTCTGACTCTCCCTCTGTCTGAGATATATGTTCTTTAAAAAATTCTCAAAAGGAAGGAGTTGTGGCATGGGTTTGTTTGAGATTTAAATATCCTTCCAGATGTTGCTTTCTGGTTTACCTTTTTGGAGTTTTTTCTTTAGATTGTGATCCTAGCAGAATCCCTTGTTTTTCTTGATTTCTTGCTCTTCTCCTATAGAGAAATATTTCATTGGACTAGCTCTCTTTTTGTAGTGCCGAGCTACAAACTGCAAAGTTACTTTCTCTGTATGATCAGAAATAGATTCGTGAAAATGTAAACTTTCTCTGTTTTAAGGAATGAAACTCTGTTTTTTCGTTTGAAAAAAAAAGAAAAAGTACTCCACTCAGAGATCACATCCCTAGTTCAATATAATGTGGATGATAATGATCTAAAAATACATGGAATATTTTAGAATATATATGTAGACATGTCATGCCATTTATTTTGAAATAAGTTTAGAATTTTAATTTAATTATCAATAATTATTAGTTTGGATGGCAAGGATATAACCTCTGTGAAATATTCTAAAATATTCTTAGTAATGTTCACAAACCAAAGATTGTGATTTATTCATAGTTACCAAATTATGTTGTATTGTTGGAAAATGTTCGAAAATTCGATGATTCGATTTGGTTTGACAATTAATGCATCAATTAAAAGTTCAGTACAGTGTATAACATATTAAGTTCATTGATTGATGAAGACTAATGAAATTTTTTTAACGGAATTATAAATTTATAATAACTAGTGTTGTTTCTATTACAAACATGAATGATTGCCATGTATACTATAAACTATTCAACCCATGTAGCGGTTATTGAAGGCATCACCCAAGGACTTTCGGTTAGTAAATATGGTTTAACTGTGGATACGGTAAAGGTACCAGCCTTTTCCTGTGAAGATATTCCTCTCTAGTAAGCTTAACATGGAGAAGATTGAGAAATAAGTGCAAAATGAAAGTATGTGGGTTTCATAAGATAAACATCCTGATTGGCATGTACTTTAGAAGCATGGTATTTTATTAAGAAAGTAAGTAACCATAACCAATATAACTAGCTATGATTTATATAATTTGTTCTTCAAAACCATCGTCTGGATCGTTGAAATGGCATATGCTTTTGTATAAGAAATTCTTGGACAAGTATTTAAATATATGGCTTATGATCTATACAATTGTTAGAGAATAGACTATCTAGATTATGGTCATTATTGTATAGTAAGTGTTGATCTCTGTAGCATCGGATGTGAACTTGCCTCGAGATTTTGTAGAGAGGCTAAGGAACATGCATTCTCCAATACCCATAAATCATCTGGGAAAATTCTACCTAGAGATGATTTAATTAAAATAATTAAATTTTTTTAATGGTTCCCTAAGTCTAAACTTAAGAATCTAGTTAATTAAAGGGTATTAATTAAATCAGGTGAGAATCTTCTAGAAGAAGAAATGGATAGATTTCTAATTAATATTATCCGTCAATTATGTTTTAATCTCGGCCATTAGTGCTCCAATAGAAGATTATAAGAAGAAGTCGATGGGTAGATGGAGAACACACCAAAGTAGATACTTAGTTGCTCAAGCAGATCAATTTTCTCACTGGTTGAAGTTTGGCAAAGAGAAAATTGAATCATATAATGAGTTACAGGTGGGAGAGAGAGGGAATCAACATAGTAAAAGAGTGCAGGAAAAACTTGGAGGAGGCAACGTAGAGGAGAGACGCAGAAGGGTTGATGTAGGACCTACGTTGTCACTGCACAAAGGGTGATGCAGAAAGGCCAGTGAAAGAGGAAATATGTCCTCTTCAGAGTCAGAAAACATTGTGGATTATGAGAAAATCACCAGTAAAATTCTCTCAATGATTCTTCCTCTATTTTATCTTCTGCAAAAATTATTACTGAAGATTAATAAAAGAAACCCTCATATGTTGCACTGGTTTTCCCACATTGGGTTTTTCCGGGGACAATTGTCCAAAAATAATTGTGACACTATGGTTATATATGTGCTAGTGTTTTCCTTGTATTTACTTTCATCATAATTCTATTTGTGAAGATTGCAGTGTATGTATTTTGATGTTTTCCATAGAAAACTGCAAATAATTTGTTTAAGTAATTTAACAAATAGAAGAAATATTATTAGTTACTGTAGTAGGATTTAGGATCACTAAATTTTCACATAGTATCAAAGCACAAATCATGAGCAGGAGAACTTAGATCAGAAAGGAAGAAGGGGGTTCAAAATCCTACCTTCGCAGTAGTTCGAAATCCCAGAGGTAGCGCAGTCCTTGGGGCAAGGAGGTTGAAGTTTTGAGTGAGATTGATTCCTTTGAGTGAGTCGACAAAGAAATTAAATTCTCCAAATCAAATGTTTCCAGAGGAAGAAAGGAGCAACACAATTTCCTTCCAAAGCATATCTTCAGCTGGGATGCAGTTATTTTGTAGCAGTTGCTGGTAGAACAACATCAAAAGAAAGGAGAATATCACAGGAAGTTATGGATAATCAAGAAGCCTTAGAATTATCTTCCAGGTTGGAAGATTAGTTTGTGTGTCTATTAGGATCAACTTCAGTTGGTGTTTGGTATATTGATAGCGAAGCTTCAGCTGATATGACTAGAGTAAGTGAATTTCTCGAGTTATCAAGAGGAGAAAAAGGACTTCTAGATCACTATGGCCAACAAAACTAAGTGTACTCCTGTAGGAAGAGGCACCATATATTTTCAAATGAAAGCAGGAAATAACACTAGTGCCACAAATGTGCTACATGTGCCAGGATTGGGTATGAACCTAATCTCGGTGTCCCAATTACAGGACAAGGGATATGATGTATACTTTGTAGGAAAGAAAGTGTATGTCAAGCATCCCACCTGGATAAAGGTGAGACATATTAGAGCTTGAAGCAACAAACTATACAGGTTACAGATCGATCCTCTAATGGCACTGTTAGGTAGTGATGATAACATTAGGAAGGAGCTGAATGAACTATGGCATAGGAGGATGGGGCACTTTCACCATGGAGCACTTAGGATGCTCAGAGAGATTGTAATAGGAGTTCCAACTCTCAGTAATGATCACGATGATCTATGTTGAGGATGTGTACTTGGGAAGTATGCAAAAGTAGCGTTTTCCAAAAGTGACAGCAGAGCCAAAGGCATGTTGGGATTGATACACTCAGATATTTGCGGCCCTATATCCACCAGAGCTCTTAGAGGTGGTGAATATTTCATCGCCTTTATTGATAACCATTCTAGAAAGACCTGGATCTATCTCTTAAATACCAAAGATGAGGTATTTGATCGGTTTCGAGAGTTCAAGGCTCTTGTGGAAAACATGACAAGGAAAAAGATCAAGGTACTACATTTAGATAATGGTGGAGAATACACAGATACATACTTCATAGATTTCTCCACATAGGAATGTTGAAAATAATACTGAGAGGGGGGGTGAATCAGTGTTATCTAGTCCTTTTACCAAATCTTCCTTATTTATACTTTGAATTATTTTTGCATACCAGTACCATAAAATAATGAGCATGAACAAGAAAAATAGACAGTCACATCAAAGAACACCAGATATAAGGTGGAAACCCAATGTGGGTGAAAACCACCTGCTGCAATATGTCTCTATCTTCTTTCAAATTAGAAACTCCTTTTACAATGGTCTTGTACTCGTTCAGTCCTTTACCAGTACACAGGCTGCAACCTGTAGAGAGCTACAACTCTCTCTCGTTTTCCAGTCTCTCCTGGAAGGGAGCTACAACCCCCTACTTCTTTTCTTTCAAGGACCACTTTTCATAAATTTTCAAACTGGATCCATATACATCAAATGATCATCAAGTACATATAAATTACAGTCAGCTACAGAAACCAGATCAAAATAACAGAACTGAGCCCAGAACACCTTATCAACAGAAAAATTCAGTCAACAGAAGATCTTAAGTCAAATACGCAGTTTTCCTTTCACTGGCCTGCGTCGCTACGCACTTCCCCCTCTGCTTCTCTGCGTATACCCGGAGAGCTCCTTCTGCTGCACTGCGTGACCACGCACTGCTTCCTCTACTGCGCTGCGTACAGTACGCACCTAAATGCACTATCGCGTCGTGTACTGCCACAGTAGGCACGCACCCAGAAACACTGTTGCGCCACGTACTTTTTCTGTGCGTACGCACCTAAACCATTCTTGCTCTGCGCACCCACGCAGTTCGCCTGTTTCTGCTCTACGTACCCACGCAATCACCCTTCTTTTGCTCTGCGTACCCACGCAGCTCGCCTTCTTCTGCTCTGCGTACCTACGCAGAGGCACCGTTAAACACCTGCGTACATCCGATTAGGGCCGAATTTGCAGATCACCAGTGTGCTACAGTTGGACGGATACCCAGATCTGATCAAGTGCTCGAGAGATTACCCTTCATAGATTCGCTATCCACTTCACTTTCATATAGATCAAGCTTTTTGAAACAATAACCCAAATATTTCAGATCTTAAGATATTCAACCCAAAAGCATGCCCAAGTCAAATGATCTCCTTTGCTTTATATAGGCAAGCTCTTCCTCAAATCATGGATCATGGGGCTCAGTAATAATAATAATATAAAACAATACCATGGGCCAAAACCATAATAACACAATACCGTCGGCTAAATACCAAGGGTAAAACATAAGGAACCCCACGTGTGCGCGCTTTACTGCCTTGAAATGTGTGCACTGGGGTACGCACCTCATGAATGGGTAATCTGCGTGTCTGGACGCGGTCCCTGCACGGCATACCTGCGGGTACGCATCTTCTGAACTGTTCTCCTGCGTACTTCTTAATTCACATCATATTTCCATGGGTGTTGCCATCAAGTACAACATCTGTAACATATAACCATACCAGAAACATAATGCCAACAAGGAAGGAATCAAAAGAGAGTGGACAAGTCCCTACAATCCATGGCAAAATGGAGTAGCAGAACAGAAGAACAAAACTATATTTGAGGCAGTAAAGGCCATGTTGTATGATGAGGATCTGCCTAGATTTCTGTGGGAAGAAGCATGCAACACAACAATGTACATTCAAAATGGGACACCTCATAGAGCTTTGGGGAAGAAAACGCTAGAGGGAGTCTTAACTGGGAAGAAACCTAAAGTAAGTCATTTGAGGATATTCGAGAGTGTAGCCTATTGTCACATTCCAGATGAAAAACACATTAAGTTGGATTAGGTTACAGAAAAGGGGTATCTTGTAGGGTATATCAAGACCTCAAAGGCATACGGAATCTATGTTCTTGGCAACAGGAAGATTATAGTAAGGAGAGATGTAAATTTCATGGAAGACAAAGCTTTCATAAGATCTTGAGAGATGCTTGCAAGAGATCAATCATCAGATGTTCCATTAGTCTAGCAGTAGTAGGGACTGCAGGAAGGAGAAGCAGAGGGACAGTAACATGATTCAAGTACAGTGACTAGTACCATCATCTCCTTAGTAGTAGGAAATCCAAGAAGTTCTCAACAGACAGAGCTGCAAAAATAGGTAGAGGAACATATTGAACCTCCCACCACTAGTGGTAGGACCAGTAGGGAAGTGCGTCAAACCTTAAAGGAAGTAGAAGAGTTTTTCAGAGCTCCTAGAACTGACATGAGGCAATGCAGGTAGCTAGATAGATACTAAGCCTTAGTAGCTCAAGTTGCAGAACCCTCCCATTTTTAGGAAGTCACACAACATCAGATGTGGGTAGATGGTAGAAGAGTACAACTCTATCATGAAAAATGACATTTGGGAGGTGATTCCTAGACCTCAAGATAGATCAATTGTGGGTTCCAGATGGATCTATTGGATCAAGTACGCTGCAGATGGAAGCATAGAGAAGTACAAGGCTATATTAATGGAAAAGGGGTATGCACAAAAAGAAGGAATAGACTATGAGGAGACCTTCGCCCCAGTTTCCAGATATACCTCTATCAGATCTGTCATATCCCTAACAGCATAGATGGGATGGGAAATTCACCATATGGACGTCAAGTCATCGTTCTTGAATGGGGTGATAGAAGAAGAGGTGTACATAGAGCAACTTGAAGGCTTCGAAACTCATGAGAGACACATTCATGTATGCAGATAGAAGAAATTCCTGTATGGGCTCAAGCAAACACCCAGGGCATGGTACGATCATATTAAGAGTTACTTGCAGTAGTTGGGATTCATCAAGAGTGATGTAGATCCCAATCTCTACTACCTGATGGTGAAGAATCAACCTCTCATTCTATTTTTATATGTAGATAACCTATTTTTGACATGATCATCGAGGCTCATAAAGGACTACAAAAGGAACCTTGCAGCATAATTCGACATGAAGGATATGGGGTTGACGCATTATTTTTTGGGTTGGAATTTTGGCAGAAGAATGGGGAAATCTTCCTCGAACAAGGTAGATATGCTACAAAAATTCTGAAAATATTTAGAATGCAAGATTGCAGACCCATGGTGACACCCATGATTACCAATTGGAAAACGATATATGCTTCAGGGGACAAGGAAGTCGACCCCACCTTGTACAGACAACTAATTGGGTCACTTATGTATCTAGTCAACACAAGACCATGCATTTGTTTCACTGTCAATACCCTTAGTCAGTTCATGGTAGAATCGAAAATAGTACATTGGGTAATATCTAGGCACATTCTTATATATGTGCATGGAACAGTTGGACTCGAGTTGAAATATACTCAAGAAGATGATGTTAGGTTGAGCAGATTCACAGATGCAGATTGGGCAGGTATTTTAGTGGACAGGAAAAGTACCTCCGGGTACTATTTCAGTGTTGGATCAGGGATGATCTCTTGGTGCAGCAGGAAGAAAAAGTCAGTAGCACTAAGCTCAGTTGAAGTAGAATATATGGCGGCCAACACAACCACATGCGAAGCCATATGGCTTAGGAAATTTCCTGTGAGTTTGTTAAGGAAGAATATAGGAGAAAGCAATATTTACTGTGATAATCATAGTTGCATAAAACTCTCTGAGAATCCAGTATTTCATGATAGGTTGAATCACATTGATATCAGATGTCATTTCATCAGAGATTGTGTTCAATGTTGGGAAGTCCAGATGCAGTATGTTCCCACAAGTGATCAGGTAGTAGGCATACTCACAAAATCTCTAAGGAGAGCAAATTTCATATAGTTTAGAGAACATATGGGTATGGTGGAGAATCCATTTCAATAGATTCTCAGCAGCAACAGTTAAGAGGGAGTTGCATTGCAGATGCAGTAGTTGACAATAGTTCAGTAGGGTCAGCAGGAGCACAGTTTCAACTCATATCAGAGTTGTGCAGTGGCTGGTGGGAAGTGGGGTCTTACATCAACAACACAACAGAAGATGGTGCAGAGACAGAGTGATGCTTCAGTGGGTTGCAACACTATAACACATTCCTCGCTAAGTGGGAGTGTTTATTTATGTAGCATCGGATCTGCTCTTGCCTCAAGATTTTTCAGAGAGGCTAAGACACATGCATTCTCCAATACCCATAAATCGTTTGGGAAAATTCCACCTAGAGATGTTTTAATTAATTTTTTTTTTTTTTTTTTTTTTTTATAATGGTTCCCTAAGTCTAAACTTAGGAAATGTTGTTAACTAAAAGTTATTAATTAAATCACGTGAGAATCTTCTAGAAGAAGACATGGATCGATTTCTAGTTAATATTAGCCATCGATTATGTTTTAATAAGAAGTCAATGGGTAGATGGAGAACACACTATAGAAGATACTTAGTTGCTCAAGCAGATCGAAATTTTCACTAGCTGAAGTTAGATAAGAGAAAATTGAATCAATTTATAATAAACCTAAATGGTTGTATGTTATGAAGTGAGTACTCTTGAATTTGAAGCAAATACAATTTAATCTTGACAAAGTTTCTCTTTGTCAATAATCTTCACGCTTTGCATGCCCTTTTTTTTTAACCCAAAAGAAATGTGACTCCATCTCAAGCAAATTGAAGACCAGGTCCAAGTGGTAACACTCAAAGGCACTCCATCCCTATTGGAGTGTCTGTCTCCACTCCCACTTAGTTTTCTCATGATTATAGTTTCAAAGTTTTTTGAAACTATCATTCATTATATATGCTTGTTTAGTTACGAGTGCAGGTTCCTATGTATCATTCATTATATACGCTAGTCTTTAAGTTACTTTGCATCTTCTTGAAACTCTGCTTCAAACTCAAAGTTTATTTTGAACTTGATTCCTTATTATTTAGTAGTAAGCTGGTTTCCCTATCGCATGGTTTCCCCTATGGCATACCATTCTCACTTAGGACTATGAAAAGATATGTAAAAATTATATTTAAAT
>APFE031667094.1:12636-45515 GCA_000404065.3 Pinus taeda
TCTGTGAGCCTATAGAAGTTGGCTTGAGCCCTAGCGGACTTGTGCCAGCTGACCAAGTGACAGCTGTGACAAGAGCTAGTACTTGTGCATATAGCACCGCCGCCTCCAAGTTTGTACGAACTACCGGGTTGATAAAATTAAGAGACAGGAAGCCCCAGGAGTTGTAGCATTATTGCTACAATACTGGGGCTCACCACTCTCCACGAAAGTAGTTTGACCAGTTAAACTGGACGCCTTCTAGGCACTGCAGTGTGAGCGCGACAACATGTGCCAGTACCTCATCAGCACGACACTTTCGCATCACCTTCCCTGCAAGGATCTGCATCGCCACCTTCATAGCAAGGTCACAAATGCTGGAGATAGCGTACCCACGTGACTTCTTTACCAGTTTGAACTTCTCCTTCATTGATCTTGTGAGTGCCTGCTCGCCACCCTTGCCACCAAAGGTCATAGCTGGATTTTCACCTGTATATGCTAGGCATGTTATTCTGTGAATCAACATATCATTGATGGGTATTGGATCCTCCAGCCATAGACACCCATCATGCACCAAGCACAACAACTGCTTGATGACCAAAACTGTCATGGGGTGCGGTTATAGTGCAACATCTAGAGTAGGTTAAGTAATCCTGCCTTCTCTACTCCTTTGAGCCACTTCCGCAACTCCAATGAAGTCATCCTCGTATTCGTGTCTATGATGTGGTGCATCAACTATTCGGTCACCAAGTGTGAGAACTTCTCATGATCCGCTAAGTCCTAGTTTTCGAGCTTCAAAATCAGCACCTGTGCCAAATGCGGACCGTCAAAAGTGATTTCATGTGGTAGTAGATGGGTTTGCACGGGAGTCTTACTTTCATCAATGTCCTTTGGGACCTTGGGCTTAAGCTTGCGCGGAGGGACATACTCTAGCAATCGTGTGATAGGGTCCACATCCTGGGATTCAGCCTCCTCTATTTCCACTCCCATATCCCCATCGTCCACGGGGATTTCTTCGATACCCTCCTCTTCTGCTTCTAGGTTTATAGCCTTGCCTTTCTCCTAAGCAGTTGGCTTTGGTGGGTTTCGTTTTGGTGATGCATGCATTCGTATGGTATACTGCTTTCCTTCTTGTCTTTCATGGTCTCCTTGGTTTGGTTGGGCTTCAGTCTCGCGTTCTCGAAGATTTAGGGACCTCCGCCAATATTTCGGCCACTTCTGGGATAGCTACTTTGGCCCCCATAGCAATTTCTTACAGAATCTCTCAGCTGCCATTCCTTTAGTGTCGATAACTTCTATGCGAGTCGACATGACGCTATTCACTAGTGCTTGGGTCTCCTTTGACAATTGTTCAAACGCTGGACTCACTCTCAGATCGTGAAAGAATTCACAGTTCATGTGCACCTCAAAGCACAACAACTCAATTTTCAAAATGCCAAGTGTTTTTTGTTGGGTAGCCACTTGTAATTTATAGAGCATTTTGAATTCAAATCCAACTATTCCCCCCAAAATTGGTTCATTAACGCCGGATTGGCGACAAATTTTCAAGGATCTAAGCCATAAATTTCATCTTAAATGTGTGCCACCCACTCCATTTGGCCTCACTTTTGCCGTACTTTCATGAATAGTGACTTTAACAGTCACTTTTCATCCGACCTGCGTGATTTCTCCTTGTGTAGCGCAGCTCCCTCTGTGCTGCCGCAGACCCAGTGATACGTCTTCACTCTACACCATCTTCCAATCGCGTAGCTCTCCAATCCAGGCAGTGTATTTTATAGTCTCGCACCTCTTTTCAGCTGTCTGGAGTGCTAAGACTGTGCTATTTTCATTTAGTCACATGGCCAGACCGCCAGTGTATGGCTTCAAGTGACTACCATTCACCTTTCTTGGAAACGGTTCTCCATTTAACTTGACCAACTGTACCGCTCCTCCATCGGTAATCTCCTTAATAACATAAGGTCCTAACCAGTGCATCCTGAATTTCTCTGGAAATTTATCAAACTTACTGTCATATAACAAAACCAGGTTATTTACCTTAAATGTGCACATCTTGATGTGTCCATCATGCCACGCCTTTTCGCACTGCTTTTGGACCTGCTGGTGAAATCCAACAAAAAAATGTTTCTTCTTCGAGCTCATCTAGCTACATGAGCCTCTCCTCTAGGGCTCCGCGATCCATGATACCTCTGAGTGTTGCTATGCGCAGACTAGGCACGATGTATTCCATAAGAATTACTACTTCCACCCCATAGACAAGCTTAAAATGGGTTTGTCCAGTCAACTTATTGCATGTCATTCGATAAGCCCATAGTACTACAGGTATGCGTGGCTCCCAATCACTTTGTTGAGCATTACAAACCTTGGTCAACACATTTTTGAGCACTTTGTTGAACGCCTCGACTGTCTCGTTAGCTTGTGGGTGACAAGATGTGCTATTATGGTGATATATCTAAAATTCCTCCGTCAGTGTGATGACCGTCTCATTCAAAAAGTGTGTACATTGATCACTCATCAAGATCTTTGGACATCCAAATCGCATTAGTACATGCTCAAATAGTAATTTCGCGGCAGTCGTGCCTATGCAATCCCGCACCGACTGCGCTTCTGCCCAATGAGTCAAATACTCTGTCGCAATGATAATGTACCTTGCTCCTGTCTTCCCTTGTGGATGAATGATCTGGATTTAAACAGGAATGCAACAAATTACAGAGATAACCATAAACACAGAGATGCAGAGAAAATAATACTTCATTTCATTACTGTAAAATACTGAAATATGCTTATAAACATAAATGGAAATACACTAGCTAGGGCGATGGTAGCTTATCTCTGAGAAGAGATGTGGGGGCTACATGCCTCTAAACTGAAATACAATGAGGCTCAAGGGATTTTTATTGTTGAAAAATAAGAGCAAACCCTACGCAACCAAAACCCTAACCCGAGGAGATGTAACACCGAGAGTTTATGGGCCCTGTTGGGGTGAGTTGGACAACCAACTTTTTGGGGTCGTGACTTGGTTATATTATCTCCGTTTGATGCACATGATATCCCATTGGAAAGATATCTCCAAGGACTACGACAAAAACTACAATCATAGACGAAAAATCGTTGGCGGTAGATTTCCAAAAAAACGTCGTTTAGGGCTTCAAAATAGCTCTGGAAGTTTAGGACCCGAAAAACTACTAAAAATATTAAACTATGCTACAGTTAAGAAAACTAAAGAACGGAAAGAAGCAATGGTGGGGGTCCAAGTGGAATTGGTGGGTGGCCACCAATATCCACCTAGATCATTCCTCCCCCCTTAGGAAGCAATGGTCCCCATTGCGTTGAGTTCCTCCATGATATGAGGAAACTTCCATTGAACTTGGTCCCTAGTGAGCCACTTGCCCTGGTGAAGGAGTTGGCCTACTTTAACAACTCGATACAGTTGGATATTCTGCTGGCAAGTGTGCTTGATCTGTGTGTCCATGATCCGATCAGTTGCAGCTTGTTCCATGCAACCTAGATTTAACTCTGTGGGTGTGAGTTGTTCTGCAATGTCGGATGTGTCTAGTAATGGTGGAAAGTATGGCCGAAGGAAGTCCACATTGAACACTGGGTGCAGGCCAAGGAATGGGGGAATGTTGAGCTCAAATGCATTGTCTCCCATAGCCTTGGTAATGGTGTAAGGACCATATCGGAGTGGTCTGAGTTTCTGATAGGCTCCAGTAAGGCGTTCATTTTGAAAATACAACCAGACTTTGTCGCCCACCTGAAAATTGTGTCGCACCCGATGTTGATCATGTTACTACTTGTACTTGGCATTTGATTTCTCCAGAATGTCATGGACCTGCTGAAAAATATGTTGGATGTGCTCAACGAATTTGTTTGCCTTATCTGTTTCAGACTAGACATGAGTTGAATCTGTGTGAGTAGCCGCAAATGGCATGGCCACATTAATGGGATATAGTGGCTAGAATCCCTTGCCCAACTGAAAAGGGTTGTGGCCAGTCAAGCTATTGACAGCCTTTGTCTGGCCATCATTTTGAGGATAGAAGTATGTGGACTTAGTGACTTTGGTGTCCAGCATCGATCAGATACTGGACCAGAATATACTGAGGAACCTACTATCTCGATCTGAGATGATAGTCTGTGGGATCCCAAAGTGTACCCACACTCATTCAAATAAGAGTTTAGCGATGGCTTCGGTTGTGATATTCTTCTTGCAGGCCGCCATAATGGCCATCTTCGAGAACCTGTCGACAACCACAAAAACATAGTCATTTTCATGCTTAGTGGAAGGAAGGCCTGACATGTAATCCATGGAGATGGATTCCCAAGGTCGACTAGGGGTAGGCAGTGGGGTATAGAGGCCTTGCTTCTTGATGGTCGGTTTTGCAATGGCACAGGCAGTGCATGATCTAATGTACTTCCCAACATTCTATCAAAGATTCGGCCAATAGAAATACTTCTGCAGTACTACCACCATTTTCTTGACCCCAAAATGCCTAACAGCTCGATTGTAGTGCGCTTCCCAAATCACCTTGGCACACTCACTTGAAGGAACACACAGGTGACCCAGGTGGCATAATAGGGCATCTTGGAGGTGAAAATATGGAACATGCTAACCCTCCAAGAGTGTCTGGTATGTGTGGCTAAATTCTGGGTCGCTTTTGTAGAGAAGTGGCCAATCAGAAGTCTCGTGCCCACAAGAGTTGAGCACGATGGTTAACGCCATGATCGGTGGTTGATTGAAGAAATCTGCAACATTATTGGTGATACCCGTCTTATACTTGATATTCAAATGGAACTGTTGCAGGTATGTGGACCACTTCTAATGGCGATCATTCTATAATTTCCCTTGGGTCTGTATGAGCTGTAGGGGTCAGTGGTCTATGTGGATGACCGTTTCCTTCCCCAAAATGTAATGCTTCCATTGTCAACAGACCTGCATAGTGGAATACATCTCTTTATCATAAGTGGGATACTTTTGGACTGTGTCTGAAAGTGTTTCACTGTGATATGCCACTGGATGCCCGTGTTGAGTAAGGACTGCCCTAATAGCATAGTCAGAGGCATCTGTCTCGACTTCAAACGGTTGTTGCAAGTCTAATAATGCGAGCACTGGTGTTGATCAGAGGCAATCTTTCAGCGCTGTGAATGCCTTCTATTGAGATTCAAACCAAAAGAATTTTTCTTTCGCTCCTCCCTTAGTGACTTAACTCAAGGGCCAAGTGATATGAGAAAATCCCAACATGAACCTACGGTAGAAGTTGGTAAGACCTATAAAGTTGCGGAGCTCTGTCAGAGTGGTTGGAGATGGCCAATCCTGAATGGCTTGGATCTTGGCTAGATCCACATGCACCCCCTGTTCATCAATAATGTATCCTAGATACTGAACCTAGGTCATGCCAAAAGTGCATTTCTCTAAATTGGCACATAACTTGTGTTGTTGCAGTGTTTAGAGAACCTGTCGAATGTGGTGGAGGTAATCTTCCCAACTTTGGCTAAAGATCAGGTTGTCATCCAAGTATACCACTACAAATGAGTTGGTGAATGGCTGCAAGATGTCATCCATTAGCCTCATGAAGGTTGCAGGAGAATTCGTCATTCCGAAAGGCACAGCCAACCATTCAAAAAGGCCCTCCTAGGCTTTGAAGGTAGTCTTCCACACATCAAAGGGTTCGATTGGTACCTGGTGATATCCTAACTTCAAATTGATCTTGCTAAAATATTTTTCCCCCTTCATTTGGTCTAGGAGGTCATCAATCCATGGGATCAGGTACCTATTACAGACAATGATCTTGTTCAGTGCCCCATAGTCAATATAGAGTCTCCAAGTCCCATCCTTCTTCTGTACCAACACGATCGGGCTCCCACAGGGTGATGAACTCTGACAGATGTGACTTTCTGCAGTAGCTCCTGAATCTACCTCTTGATTTCATCGTTCTCCATAGTGGAATTTTAATAGATTAGTCCATTGTGTAGCGGTGCACCTGGGGCCAGATCGATGGAGTGCTTGAACTGACAGTGTAGAGGAACCCCTGTGGGGGAGATGAAGATGTCCTCGTACTCCTCCCCGACCTTGTCCATCTGTAGTTGTCGTGCGGAGGGGCCCTGTCTGGAGGTCGTGGCCACTGTCTTCTTCTTTCCTTGAGGGCTTATCATCAGGAAAACAAATTTCCCGGTTTTGGAAATGATCTTACTACATTGTTTTGTAGTAACCAAAGAGATGGTGGTAGGCAGTGCTACCTCTGGTATCCTGTACAACTTATTTCCCAAAGTAATAATAATAGCACGAGGCCTTGATTCATACACAGCATGTCGCTTCCACAAGTATGGTTGTCCTAATAATACATCACAAACATCAAGGAGACCAATGTCAAACAATACCTCGTCCGTGAAGGGATTGATGTTGTATGGAAGGCGACACTGCTGGCTCACGCGAAGATCCCATCCTTGGTGAAGCCACTCGATGGTGTACGGATGTGGATATGTTGAGGTCAGTAAGCCTAGCTACTTCACGACCTCTACCGAAATGAGGTTCTTTTGGCTCCTGCTGTCGACAATGAACTGTAGCGGGGAGCCCTTTACCCACATCTAAGAGTGGCAATGGTGGCGTTGGGCTCCGCATCGATAATCTGCTTCCCTTTTTCATTCCCCTTGTTAGGTTCTCACTCAGAGCCAGAACATGCATCTAATTATGGAACTCACACCACTTTCCCATTTCCTCTTTCGGCTTCACGGCGTTGTTCTTTTCGTGCAGCTTTGGTGGGTTGTCTTGGCTTGCCCCACCTTGGCTTTGTCCTTTTTTCTACAGTTTGGGGGCACCTTTCCCTTGCTTTGGATTGGAAGATCCAAAGTCTCGCTTCTTCTATTTAAACTTTTTCCCGACCTTGACGGCATATCGGTATGCCGTGCCGAGCGAGGAGATATTCAGGAATTCTATTTCTTCCTAGATGTACTTATGTAGGCAGCCATGGTATTTGAGTACCAAATGTTGCTCCAAATCCTTGATACCCAACTTTGTGTGAAGGGTATGGAAAATATTGGTAAACTTCGGCACATCTTGGTCCCTTCCCTGCTGTAGCATGGTCCACTTTATGTATTGATCCTCATAGCTTCCGACAGGGTAGTACTACTCCTTGATTTCATCGCGGAATGAATTCCAAGTGGGTGCAACTAAAAATAGTGAGCTTGTACTTTCATCCTTCTACTTGCAGTAGGTTTCCCACCACTCCTTGACGTGGGGGGCTACTTTGAGAAGAGTGAAAATAATCTTTTCCTAACCGTAAAAATCATGAACAGAAAAATAACCCTCTAGCAGATTTAACCATTTATCAACAACATCTACATCTATTTGACCCTTGAATATGGGGATTTCAAAATTAACTTGTACCTTAAATGGTGTGGCATTTCCAGAGTGGCTATTGGAAGCCAATGCGTCACCCCTGGGTAGCCACTGAAGGATCTGGACAAATATTTCCATCATCGCGTTCCTTTGTCACTTGAGGGCTTCTTCGAGCAATATTTTGATAGGATCTCTTGCCCCCTCATCTTTCTTTTCATCCGCCATGGGAGGCTGTCAGGACTTATGAGGCTAGTCTTACAAAGGTTCGACTAGTTCAAACCCTAACTCCTTATATCCCGACCTCATTGGGGACATGCAAAGAAAAACAGAGAAAAAAAAAGAAGATCACTCTGATACCACTGATCCGGATTTAAACAGGAACGCAAAAAATTACAGAGATAACCATAAACACAGAGATGCGGTGGAAATAATACTTCATTTCATTAATGTAAAATACTGAAATATGCTTACAAGCATAAACGGAAATACACCAGCTAGGGTGATGGCAGCTTATCTCTGAGAAGAGATGTGGCGGCTACATGCCTCTGAACTAAACTACAATAAGGGTCAAGGGCCTTTTTATTATTGAACAATAAACCCAAACCCTAAACAACCAAAACCCTAACCCAACGAGATGTAACACCAAGAGTTTATGGGCCTCGTTGGGGTGAGTTGGATAGCCAACTTCCCGGGGTCGTGACTTGGTCATATTATCTCCATTTGACACGCATGATAGCCCATTGGAAAGACCTCTCTGAGGACTACGACAAAAAGTACAATTTTAGCCAAAATATAGTTGGCCGTAGATTTCCAGAAAAACGTCGTTTAGGGCCTCAAAACAGCTCCGGAAGTTTAGGACCCAAAAATACTACTAAAAATAGTAAATCGTGCTACAATTAAGGAAACTGAAAAATTGAAAGAACCAATGGTGGGGGTCCAAGTGGAATTGGCGGGTGGCCACCAATATCCACCTGGATCACTGAATGGGTCCTACAAAATCTATCGCTCACTTCTTGAAGGGTTGTAACGTCATTTGTGGATTCAAAGGCATTTCATCCCTTCGCAATAGCTTGCCCATTCTTTGACATATGTCACACACCTTGCAATATGATTTTGATTCTTGATGAAGGGTTGGCCACCACAATACTGCATGTAGAATCTTCTGCATAGTTTCTCTCCCTGCATAATTTCCTCCCACAACGCCCCTATGAGCGTCTGCAAGGATGCTGCTTCTTTCGAACTCAGGTACATACCATCACAATATCTCATCAGTCCCTATCTTGTATAGATGCCCAGTAATGACAGAGAAATTTGTCGTGTGCACCACTAATTCCTTCTTTTGTTGTACAGAGTATTCTTCTATTACAGTTCCTGTTGTTAGGAAGTGTATTATATCCTCAAAATAACCATTTGCAGCACGCACTGAAAATAGCTACGCATCAGGTAATCCTTCTTCCATGTTATTAGGTTCCTCCCCTGTTTCGCTGAGCGACAGATGATCTAGTCCCACATTCAATTGTCCAATCTTCACAACAACTTCAAAATTGTATTCCTGGAACAATAAGATCCATTTGCAAATTCTCTCCCCCAACATAGGCTTATTGACCAGATACTTCAACGCAGAGTGATCCGTATACATCTTAAAATGGCCTCCTGCAAGTAGTGCTTATACTTTTGGGGTGCATACAACATGGCTAGCCCCTCGCACTCAGTGGTGGAATAGTTCTTCTCTACTTTGGATAATCTGTAGCTTGTGAATGTGATAGGATGGTCTGAGCCTTCTCCACTAGCCTATGTCAATACTGCTCCCAGTGCTATACATGCCGTGTCAACATGTACATGAAAGTCTTTCTTCTAGTCCAGGAAGACTAGAATCGGCGTGGGATCCATCTTTTCTTTAAATATATCCAAGCTCTTCTTACAGACATCATTCTAGTAGAACATGACATCCTTCTTCAACAATTTCTTCATAGCGCGGTGATCTGGGCATAGCTTTTGATAAACTTTCTGTAATATCCCGTATGTCCCAGAGTAGCACATAGTTGTTTCACACTTCTTGGTGCTTCCAAGTTCAGTATCACCGTGATCTTCACAGGGTTACCATGAATCCTTGTCTACAAACCACATGGCCCAATAGGTTCCCAAATGGAACACAAAATAGACACTTCTAGAGATTGAGCGCAATCTGATATCTTCGACAGGTATCCAGCATCAGGGACAAGCTTTCTACATGGCGCTTAACTAGCCCAAATATAGTCCAGTGATCAAAATATACCTCTAGGAACTTATGAATAAATTACTTGAATGCCACAACAACCATGCATGAGAATATTGTAGGTACATTCTTCAATCCAAAGAGCATTAGAGTGTACTGAAAACAACCCTACTCAGTTCCGAAGGTTGTATTGCTCCTATACTCCAACACGATTTTGATTTGGTGGTACCCAGAGAACCCATCAGTGAAGGAATATGCTTCTTGGCTACCTACATTGTCCAATACTTCATCAGTGAATGAAGTCGGGAAAGGATCCTGCACACAAGCGTCATTCAGTTTTCTGAGATCCACTCATATCCTTATCTTTTCGTTCTACTTCTTCTCTTGCACTACCATTCGGCTTACCCAATCAAATTCTTCCACAAGCTCAATGATGCCTGCCGCAAGCATCTTGTCTAGCTCTAAGCGGACCTTTTCTTTATATTTCAAGTTGAGATGGTAAGGCCTTTTCTTAGCTAGTTTCGCGTCGGAATTTAGCATGATCTTCATCATTCCTAGGTCCCTGATTATTCCTTTTAGATCAGTAAAATTGGTAGGGAATAAGTCCTGGTATTCGCAGAGAAATTCAGCAACCTTATGCATCACCGCATCGTCCCAGTAGTCTCCAATCTTCGCGAATTTTGGTTCTGCCTCTGTACAAATGTTTACTTGTTTTGTTTTCAACAGCACGGTTATATCAGGGTTCTCAACCTAGGGTCCTTGAACCTCACAGTGACCTTTTGTTTCTGAAATTTTAATCTTCCACGAATCCTCGTCCTCTTCTTCAGCAGTTACATTATAACATTCCAATGTGCGACTCAATTCAGTAGCCCATTCAGGTTAAATCAGGTCAAAAGGATCGTGTGTTATCCTAAAGATTGCTGCTTTCACTTCTTGTAGTGCTTCATCAATACTATCAAACCTATCCTCAAAACTGAATGTCATCATGAATCCTTCACGCAAGACATCCCATTCGCTTGTCCCATGGTGGAGCTCTGTTTCTATATACCAATTCATTGGGATAACATCAAAGGTGTGACAGAATAGGTGCACCCACTCAGGTTGGGGCTTTTGTCCATAAGCCTGGGTCCATTTGGCCATATGCGCGTGTGGATCATTCTGCCCACCATACTTGTATGTCAGTCGGATCTTAGGCTTCCCAAATTGTGTTCTCATCATCCTCCTACATTCACACCAATTATCAAAGCTTCCCTTGTGCGTACCCCACCATCTTGTGGGCGTAGTGCGCAGTGCCTAGTCTAAGGCCTGGAAGCACTGCTTTTTTGGTACCTCCCTTCCAAATGCATCCAAAAATATATCTACCTCATTCAGGCCAACATAAGTAGGTATATTTCTTACCTCTGGTGACACACAATGCAGCGACCGGGTCATCATGTTTCAATTTAAAGTAGTTACTTCATGTAATTGATTCTGCCAGCGTTCTATTTCTTTGTTGGAGTCCGAAGTACAAGAACTCTCGTGATCCCACGTAATCCTTCCATCCGTGATGGGATTCACCCAATCTTGGTCTCACACTGTTATCTTATAGATATAGTCCAAGTCGTCATCACTCTCACAATCACGAACAGGTTCAGTGTGGCGCGATCCTTCAGCAGGATCAAGGGGTACTCTTATGCACAATGATTTCTTCTCAAATACCATCTTTCACTTCTTCAGATTGATTACCCCGTTCATATCAGTAGACCAGTCAATTCCTAAGAGTGTAGGATAGGGATTGTTGTCATACACTATCTCTATTACTTCAAAGTCAGTCAGTGTGCTTGCTCCCTTAATATCCATGGTCACCCCTTGAAGCCACCCCATGGGGATGATATTCTGTTGATTTGCCATCCTTAGCTGAATCAAGGAACATTACAGCATAGGCCCCATTCGCTCCCAGGTCTATTTTGGTAGGACATTCACATCTGACCCAGGTCCAA
The DNA here is from genome assembly GCA_000404065.3 of Pinus taeda. Classification (NCBI taxonomy): domain Eukaryota; kingdom Viridiplantae; phylum Streptophyta; class Pinopsida; order Pinales; family Pinaceae; genus Pinus; species Pinus taeda. Next base: position 24,137 of record APFE031667094.1, read on the forward strand.
AATGACCTGATCCATTTCATATTCTCCTATCTGTGCGGTCAGTCTCATCTCCCATCCCATTCTTGTTTTATGTTTGCCAATCATTCGTACTACACACGGCTCACCCGGCATGGTTGAAGCACATCTATTGATGAGATCCTATAACCCTTTCACAGCCTTACTGTCACGCAGTAACTTCATACAGGTTTCCAGGAAAGTTGTGAGCATAGAGGGGTCCATCTCCTGCTCAAGCTTATCCTTGCTTCTTGAGGTGGAGGCCTCAATGAAGCTCTTCTTAGCTTCCATGAAGGTTTCACGTGCACGCTCCAAATTGAACTCAGCCTCCTTTGTCGGGGCTTTGTGAACACATGTATTGTCTTCTGGTTATTTCCCCTTGTCATCCCCTGTCATGATGCCACTTTTGAGCACTATATTTACGTTTGGATCTTCCTCACGCGACTCAGACCTCATAATCTATAGGTTCTAAGTCAACAGAGGTGGTAGCACCCCTTTGTCACGTATCCTAGCTATCACTGTAGGACAGTCTTATGTTTTATGATCAAACATTGTACAATACTTACACGAGGGATGTGTTGGATTAGTCCAAGCATGGGAATAGTGTCCTGGTCCTCCGCAATTGTAGCAAATCAGTTGTCCTTGACCTCTACCAAGTCCTCCTCCACCTCGACCTATTTTGCACCCTTGAAATCTTGTCCTTGCCATCCTTGCGCTCTTGTCAAGGGGCCGCGTTTCAGCTTAAACCCTATAGGTAGGAGTTCTATCCATCATCAGTTCATAGCTCCTGTAAGTATGCTCATCATGCCCTACCAACCTACAAAAGTTGCAAAACAACTGTTGCAGTGCTTATACATACTTCTGTAGCAAGTGACAGTTATCTGTGGCATGCTTTCCAACTACCTGATAGATAGCGCACCATAATGTAGGCCGTGCATTAGGTCCTACTTGAGCTTTTGGCCTTAAAGGCATCGATCCTCCTCCTACAATGTAGTTTGCAAAGACCGGGCAATGATCTTTGTCATGACCTAGACTCTTGAATTTCAAGCACCATACCTCCTCACATACCTTTGGTCGAACCTTCTTGTCCTACTTCAGACTTTGCATCTCAAGGCACAGATTCTTCAGCTGCGCATGGATTTGCTGAACTCCTAGGTTAGGATCTTGCATCGGAGCCTCATGTAGTCTCATGGAAATCTCCAAGGCCTCTTCCTAAGTTGTTATCTTCTGCTGCGACAGCGCACTCCTTAAGTGTGGTAGTAGCGAAGCCACAAACCACTCATGATGTTGTCCATCTATCAAATTCATGTTGGCTTCGCAGATTGTACATTTTAGCCTTTGATCTATTTCGCAAGGCATCTCACTTGGTTGTATCATGATCTCTTTGAATCCCACAGTCGACTGTGCCTCAGAGTTATGCCTACTAAATTCCCTATTTAGTGCTCCCTAGATGTTTGCTACTCCAGCATTTAGGTTATCATTAGAGTACTTAATATACCAGGTTAGAACACGATCTTGCAAAGCACTAACCAGTGTCGCCTTCTTTATATGATCATCTATAACACCTTGAGCTTCCCATACATCCCTCACAATGAACCAGAATTGGTGCGGGTCCTCATTTCCCAAGCCTTTGAACAAAGGCAACTTCACTGTATTTTCCATACTAAACCGCGGTGCAGGTGGAGGTGGTACGGGTGAAGTTGGAGGTGAGGGTGGTGAAGTTTGAGGTGGTGTGGGTGAAGGTGGTATTCGTGGGAGTCCTTGTCTTATTAATTGAATATCACTTCACGGAGAAACCTTCGTTGTCCCTTCTTTGTCACTTTGCAGAGGTGAAATCAAGGGACTATACTCTAGACCCTTTTTTCCTTCATTCCTATAAGTTTTTCCGCTTTGTGTAGTTCCAAACATCAAGGTAGCTGCATAACGCATTTTTCGCACATAGCATTTTAATCCAACTATTCAAAGACGTTACGTACTTACCTCACGGTCTTTTGAAAAAACATCGCTCTGCCGCACTATAGCTTACTAAGGTATTGACCATGAATTCGGTCACAAATCCTCCTATGACGCGATCGAGCCAATGATAAACAACACAAGCGATCTTACCCTCCGATGCTTCCAACATTCGCACTAGCTTCGGGGTCCACACAATAGGACTGCCAAGCTTCCACCTTCCTTGGCTATCTACTAGCTTGGCCATCCACTTGTATAGCTCGATAGGGAAGGAGAAGAAAAAGATCTCGTGGATCTCTGTATATAGGTATCTATCCAACCACTGTTCTTTTGTCAGTCGCGGGTTTCTGTTCTCTTGTACCGCAAATTTGTGTCTTTCTATCCAACCAGTCTCCAATCTCATTCTTAGTTGGATTCTGGTGATATCACATCACACATCTCTTATGCAGATTCTAGTCCTGGAAAAGGAACCATTTGTTGACTTGAGGGGGCTTGACCTAGGTTCATTGTTAATTAGCCAAACAAATCCCTACACTACTGGCCCTTTTGGCATCAGCCCGTGGAGCGCAGACCTAAGTCTCACCCGAAGCAATATGGGGGGATGTTGGAACTATGTTTCCATGCCCTAAGATGATTGTGATGTCGTTTGATTTCTTCTATCCCTGCCTTTGCGCAGGTGATCTCCCTCTAGGGCTTGTAAGACAAACCCTTTATTCCGACTTTCAATACCTTCGTGAAAGTATACAATCGACCTTCATGGAGCCCTAACCTGTGGCTCAGGTACTTTCATGCTATTATGGAAGCGTGTCATGCAGATTCCTCAATTAACCTAAGTGATTTTCTTATCTTGCCGAATACTTAAAGTTATCACCACGTAATTAGATATTCTTAATTGCATTTAATTATTAAATGTAATTGTATTCATCCGCACATCATATAAGCATAATAAACGAAATCCATACATAATATATTCAAACCCATCAACAAAACAAAGACATAGAAATTGCAGAATAACTCCTTTTATTAATATCTCCCAAGTATTTAGAGAATTTGTCCACCCTGCGCACATAGCTGCAGGGGTCCGCACACTCAGTTGTGGACTTCAACCCTAGGCCTCTGCGCACTCAGCTGCAAAGCCTCTACCTACACTACAACCCAAGACTTAGATTTATTTCTTTACAATTATGACTCTACTTCATGTTCGATTTCCTCTAACTACTTAGAGCTTAGATCTTTTTATACAATCCCATGGTCTGCAGACCATGGGTAGGTCTCTTACAGCCGACTTTACTTTACAAAACTAAGGGTGGACTACCCCTTTTGACACATAAAATCTTCACACTCCATGACCAAAAAATGCAGTCTTTACAATTATATTACAAAACTTGACTTAACTTGGGCTTTTAGCCCCAAAACTTCCCTTGGGGGATCTCGCTCTGAACACTTTCCCTGCTTGATCTTTGCTTCCTCTTGCCTTCTTTTCCTTTCTTGCTCTAATGCCAAAGTTCTCCAAGAAAACTCTAAGTGTCAAGTATGAGAGAGAGAGAGAATAATGAGAGAGTTCCAAAGCTAAACTGACAAAGTCCTGCTCACTGATCCTCAGAAGCATTTTTATTAGGGAGACCTCTATTTTCTTCATTTTCCATTATTTTCCTTCAATTTCCTCCTCACATGCAACCTATGAATACATGTCACGTCATTCATCTTGGAACACATGTCCCATCATCCATGATATTTATATATATTTTACATGTAATTTTCACAAGGGTTGTTACAAAATGCTCCCCCTTGGGGGAACACCATCCTTGGTGTTAAATGACAGCTATAACCAACATGGTTGCTGAAAACAAAAAATACTACCCATGGAGCTTTATAACACAACTTGTTGTAGTATTTACAATGAAATATCTACTCAAAATCAAAACATCATGAGAACATGAAAGCATACCGCATACTAGAGCTTCATAACATAGCTCATTACAATATTTACAATAACCACATATACATATACACATATGTACATTTGCTCAACCAGCAAACAAAATAATATGATGCCTGCATCTGCAACAAGGGAATCTAGAGGCTCACACCTCCACCCTCAAAGTAATACCAAGATTCACCTCCTTCCTAGGGAGTCCAGAATCCATTGCAAAGTCAAATTTGCATCCAATGTCTAGCGCTATAATCCTACGCCAGTTTTCCTCTCAGCGAACAGTTACCGGCTCATTGTTGTAGGGCTCACTCACAATATGCATTTGATTCCATATGGAAATGCTAATGACCAAAACAAATCCATCCATGACCTTCCCTTCTCTGCTACACAGTCCCTCGGGAATCCGGTCACCCCTTCCGTGCAGTCGCTCACCTTCCAAGTTCTGCTAGCACCCCCATCCCGGGTAGTCCATCCCTTGGCAAGGCTTCCTCGCATCGGAAGATACAACAACCAAGGCATATACCTGCCTCAAAACCATCATACCGGCCATAGCATGCTCATGAAAATCAGTGGACACTATTAGGTACCAGTGTCCCACAATGGCCCTACTCCTGAATACTTTACCAACATGTTGTTGCATATTCCAATTTCTTTTCTGTTTCTGCCAATTCTTGTAGTCGATTTCAACCACCCAACTGGGCATGTTCATTCTTCCTATACCAAGAACATAACTTTCATTAGATTAAAAATAAATTGAAATAACTTCAAATCATACCTCATTGGTAGTTTGTTAATAAGGTATATTTGCAATCTTGTTCACTTCCTGTCACAACAAGTCAAGATAGCATATTTGACCAAATCAACATGTATAAAAATATCACATGAGGTTAGCTAAAACCACAACTAGCATAGATCAAAATCATAACTCACATGTAATCATCATAAACCAAAATCATAGATCACATATAATCATCATGTAACATAGTCATAAATCACATGCATAATAAAATTGAAATAAAATGATGATACTTATCCTTCATCGATCCTTAGCTTCTACCTTTGTCTTTATCCCATACGCGCTTCGGCTCGGTTTCTACACCCGACAAACACCCAATGCCTTCTCCTCAACCATGTGCATACACACTTAGTGTGCATCACACACATACAACCACACGACATACCACACCATGCAATATGTGCATCTACACTTGACATACATCACATACACCTACACCCAGTGTATAGAATACAATGCATCCATATATACTCGATGTGAAATACCACCCAATGCATGTACCTACACAGAGTACTACACAATGAGTACACATGTCACAATACCATAACTACATGGTGCATATACATAATACGCATGCCCGTAACACAACATCAACGACATGCACACAATACCACACATGCACCAATACCATATGTACAACATGTACACAATACCACCTGCACAACATGTTCACAACATCACATGTACATGGCGCCACCTACAAAACATGTGAACAACACCACATGTACACTACATTATTGTACAACGTGTACACAATACCACATGTACACAGTACCACATGCATGATGTCTACGCGACACCATATGTACATAGCATCACATGAATGACATGTACACAAAATCGCATGCTCATAGCACCCTATGTACAACATGTACACGGCACCACATGCTCATAGCGCCACTTGTACAATCATGCACACAACACCATATGTACATAGCACGATATGTACAACATGCACGCAACACCAAGTGTACATAGCACTGCATATCCAACATGTACATAGCATCATCTGTAAACAACACTTCATATCCAACATGCACATAGCCCCATATGCACACACACCACATATAAATCATGAAGACAATACAATATGTATACAACACCCCATATGCAATATTCACACAGCCCTATTTGTACCATCCTGCACATAACATTACATAAATAACATGTACACATGTTATGTATACACAACACCACAAGTGCACACATCATAGATGAAAAATGTACAACATATACAACGTATGCTCAACAATAATACCACACATCCAAAACCACACTGTCTTTTCCAAGAAACCTTGCTTCTGGTATCTCATCCATGCTTATCCTAGCATGCCACAGACCACATTGCTTTCACTTTGTTGATGTATCCTTCAACATTACCTGTTATAACATAGACATAGGCATAATACAAGTATACAATGTCAAATCATATCCACATGATACTAACCTCGTATATTTGTTGTGACTATTCTTCCCAATTGATTCCTCATAAGACCAGGAAACTCTTCATGTTGTTCTCCTCCATAAGCAATCATTCCTCCATAAGAATGATCCCTGGAAACCTTGTTAGGTAGTAACATAGATACATGGATACATACATACATATTTAAATGTTAGCATAAAAAAATCATGACCCTGTCAGACAAAGATATACATACATACATACATGTATACATATATAAACATCAAGATAATCATGATCATAACAAAATTTCCATATAACATAAGGTCAAGGTTAAGAGAACTTCCTTTATTCATGCATGACATGCATGATATTGAGAACAAAGTTCCCAACATAACCAAGGCATCTGACACCTCATTTTCATTTACTCTACCTTTTCTAGTTACCTTTCTCATGTCTGTACTGTCATGGTCCATTTACCATAATGAACCCAACCAGTGCAAACAACTGCCATATTCTTCCCTTCCATTGCGCTCACTCATACACAGAGATTCATCTACATCTTGCATCACCTGTTAGGTACCACATAGTTCTCCCGATTTCCCTCAACTTCCCTCTTTCCCAACCAATTCCAAAGACTCAAAACATAAAAGGCAAGACAAGAAATAAACAAGAAGAAGACCATAAAAACCAATAAAAACATGACTGTGCAAACAAAGTGGTACAACCATACACTAGACATAAACAAAGCCGCAAATCAAGCTCAACAATTCATAAAAGACAAAAATCACAAGACTAACAAAAAACACAATGACTCAATTCCAATGGTTCCCAGGGAAATCTCAGCGCAAGCCTTCTTCAAGATTTCATGGTATCCTCTCTTGCCATGCAACTCCCTGCATCATGCTCACAGATGTCAACCACATGTTTAAAATATCAATACAATCATATTTAACAATTTGAAATAAACTTTTACAAACAATCATGTCATAATCCATAGTCATTAGACATAATGCTACAACTATCAACTACATTCAAGTACATATCAATTGTCTCAATACATACATGTAGTACAATCATCTTAAAACAAAATCATTTCAGCACATACTCATATTAATCAATTCATCAATCATTCAACCACTTGTAAACATGCCATGTTAAATAAATCAACTAGGCACCAAACACTCAAACCCCAAATAGACGTCATAATCAAAAAACTAAGCACAAAATATACGACATAAGAAAATTCATACCTTAATGTGTATCAGGCGAGGGTATCTTGTCTACACAATAAATCTAGGTTAGCATGATACAACTTCACAACATATCAACTCAAACATAAATCATGATATTCCTAATAGTAACTAACTAACATGTTCACGTCATAAGCTCATCAACATTTTTCGTTCATGCATAACAATCATATATGTATGATCAATCTAGATTAGTACTACACCATATCACAAATATGTTGACTCATACCTGAATATTGCAACCATAACCATCAGCATAGGTCAAACCAAGTTAACACAATGTATAGAACATCAATATCTTCAAGGCAATGAAAATAACCATTACTCATATGACCAATCCAAATTATAACATCAATATCTCAATGAAATGACCCTAATCATCAAGTTAATAGCATATAACAACAATAAGCTATATATCATACTCATCAACAACATACAAAATAATCATTAGGTTATCTAATATAGAACAACAATAGTAATGCATACAACTACAAGTTACTATCATTCTTAACTATATGACACATGTGCATATAACCACACTAATTATCTAACATCGATCATGAATGTAACCATAACATCAAAAGACATGTACATAAACATAATGTATATAAACCTACTGCATATAAAAATCCTTAACTTACATACTTGCATGCCGAACATACAATACATGTATGATGATCTGCTCTTACCCCAAAGTCTAATGTTGCAACCTCATTATGATGATCTACATCTCCTACTCTATCTCAGTCAACACATTAGCATCATAACAACTAATAGCATCATGATGACCTAAATTGCATACAATGACTTCAAAAGGCATGTTTTACCTACTATACATGCATAATCATAGCCACGACCATACATGCATAACAACAACCATTACTCCATTGTACACATTGCCACATGCAACCAACAGTATGCATAAGAAATGCTAAATAAACTGCACCTATGCATAAACGCATGTATTCGAACATAAGCGGTCAATTCTTGTAATCAACGTACAAGACTTATACATGTAATGAAAATATTAAAAAATGTAACCTAACATACAAGGATGTAAGTAGGTATCATGAAATCAACATGTAAGTGACATATAATTCATACAAAGTCAGTCACATGTTCCAAAAATCAAGACATCGTGTCTATTAATTGAAATCAACATTCACCAATGCTAACAACCTATAAGCATACCCCCTTACTATCCATGGTCCACACTAAGGTAGAAGGAGGAAGCTACTATAATGGCCTGACCTCCAATGTATAATTATGGAATGGGATCTCCAAAGCTCTACTAAATTTAACCACACTTGAAAAGAAATTGATTTTCATTTCTCTTACATTTGTATGAGATTAATTCAAAACATTGCACTTATTCCACTTGTAACATAATAACTAAAAGCATGCCACTTTTCCATTTCCTTACATGCAACTTTTCAAATTCCTTGCATGCAACCTTTCAAATTCCTTACATGCAACTCTTCAAATTATTTGCATGCAAATCAACATAGACCAACTACATCCATATTATCATACTACAATACTATCCCATCCAAAAAAAATATTTTCTTCAAACAATTACCATACTTTTACATTTTCCACAAACAACTACTATACTATTACATTTGCATGTAAGCATTTATTCAAACACTTTACATGCAAACTAATATAGAAAACTATTTGCATACAAGTAAGCATATGTCAACTACAAAAATACTATTGCACATCAATACTATCCCCAACCACAAACAACATACTCATTGGGGCATTTTATCAAACAATTTGTATGCAATTAATCATTGAACCATTTAAGCATTTCATCGAACACTTTGCATGCAAACTAATATAGTGAATGATTCAATGCATATATCCTAAACTATAGTAGTACAAGTTATGGAAACTAGATCATATGATCAGTGGTATTATCCCTCACTATGGTTCAAGTTTCAGCTTCTGATATTTCATAGATGAAAAGTTATAACAAAAATACCAACACAATCCTATTTGGTGCACAATTATAGGAGTATCCAGAAAGCTTGACTTTCACTGGTCATATCTCCTACAACATAGTGAATAAATGTCTAAAATTGTTATCACAATATCAGTGGAATTTACCCTCAATGTCGAAAAAATTTCAGCCTCTGAGAGTGCCCAGAAGAGAAGGTATATTAAGCATTTCAACGTGACCTGTTTGAGGCCCGATTTTAGGAGCAGTCAGAAGGCTCGACTCCCTCTACTCATATCTCATAAAATATTGCGACCAAATATCTGAAATTTATACCACATAATCAGTGGTATTTACCTTCAATGTGGACAATTTTTCAGCTTCTGAAATGCTACAAAAGATGAGTTATTGCATAAATCCCAACATGACTTGTTTAAAGGTGCATTTAGGAAGGTCATCTTCCTTAGATCATAATTTCTAAAGTATTGTGAACCAATATCTGAAATTTTTACCACATTATCAGTGGGATTTACCTTCAATATGGACAAAGTTTCAACTTCTAATATGCCATAGAAGAAAATTTATAACAAATATGACATAAAGGTCCAAAATTTAACCTTTGTTCTTCATTTCACCTATGATAGAGCCCATTGAGTCCAAATGTTTGAACCATGCTCTGATACCACTTGTAACACCCTCCGGGGTAAATGTGCATATAAACAACATAATAGGAAACAGAAATACAATAAACATATCAGCCATCAAAATCCACACACACACACACACACACACACACACACACACACACACACACACACACACACATATAATATATATATATATATATTAGATAAGATATATATATAATATATATATATATATATATATATATATATATATATATATATAAATATATATATATATCTAGATAGATATATATATTATATATATATATATATATTATATATATATATATATATATATATACACACACACATTTGCACATGAAAATCAAGGGAATGAATTTTTCATTAATAAATGCAATGAACCAACCAGTGATGGGACTACCATGTTCCACCCGAACATAGATTGGATGAGCCAAATCTCTCTTCATCCAATCACCCCCATGCCATATTCCAAGCATGAATGTGGGACTCATAGAACGCATCAGAAACACCAATCAATGTGGATGCCACTGGAGTTCTCCGCCTACACCGTGAGGAATTTGAGTGCTTCATAGTCTCTTAGGCTTTACCATGCATCCATAGTTTGATCCAAGGACCATTAGGCCCTACACCAAGACATACTCTCTAGGATTTACTGTGCATTCCATCCTGGAATCACTGGGCCCAATGGAGATAAAATCTACCTCTTGGCTTTACCGTGTATCCTGTCATTCGCCGACAAGGATTCCTAGGCCCACCGAGGCACACAATCTGGCTTTACCGCAACCCACATTCTGTTTCATGGGTTAATAGGCCAGTGGCTTCGTGCATCCTTAGTTTGGTTCAGGGACCACTACCACCATGTGTTTGTCAATTCAGAGATCCACCCCACTCAGCTTTGAATCCAATCCAACCATACCCCACAAAACACATGAGAGAGCCCATCTCATCAAAGCTATCAGGAAATGGCAAGGCTAGGATGAAAATACTGTCACACCTAGAAAAACCCATGCCATGGTAGAAAATAAACATATGCAATCCCATCCATGCCAAATCTAGTAAGGAAAATACACATGCAAGTTGATACCTACAATGAAGCATGTTGTAGCTGCTTGATCCTGCCTTTCCCTGCTTGATCTTTGCTTCCTCTTGCCTTCTTTTCCTTTCTTGCTCCAATGCCAAAGTGCTCCAAGAAAAATCTAAGTGTCAAGTATGAGAGAGAGAGAGAGAGAATAATGAGAGAGATCCAAAGCTAAATTGACCAAGTTCTGCCCACTTATCCTCTGAAGAATTTTTATTAATGAGACCTCTATTTTCTTCATTTTCCATTATTTTCCTTCGATTTCCTCCTCATATGCAACATGTGACCTTTCATCTTTTTTTTCTCCTAATTTCCATTATTTTCATAAGTAATTGTGCCAAAATACCTTTTTTCCTCTTTAATGCCTTAGCCATTACCTTTGCCAATTTACTTAGCCATAAAAAACCAAATGAACACCCCTAGGATGTCTTGCCCACTATTCAGCATAGAATACATGTCCCATCATCTGTGGTATTTATATATTTTTACATGGAATTTTCACAAGGGTTGTTACAGAATTTGAAGAAGAACTCGCGGTGAAGGATGACCTCCTTTTGTTTGCACCTCATCCACTTTTTCCTCACCTCTTTGGTGATTCTACCATTGTTAATTTTATACGTGAGAAATCATTCTCGTATGCATTTACTTTCAATCATTCACAGAACATACCAAATATCAGTCTCTCATTGCATAGTGGGGAGGACACATAAATCTCTGTAAATCTACCCAATATTTCATATGTCATTTCCGGAAATGCATAAGGTGAAAAATCTTATTTCTCGTCAACCCCTCTACATGATTCATCATATCATGAGGATGCCGACGGATGTATCAAATTTTCTAGTTGTGGTTGTTGTCATATCTTTACTCCTTCATTTGATCACGATGTTGATTCAATCATTGTTGATATTTCATAGCCACTAGTATTTGATGATCTATCTATTGATGAAGTCGAAACCCAACAAGTTGTCGATGCACTTCAGCCCGAGCTGATGGTTACGTCAGGTCCTTGCTATCTTGAGGTTATTTCCACTTCCAATAAGAAATTTGTTGAAACACCCAAGGCTCCTCATCACTTTCTTGTTTACATTGAAGATAAATCTAATTCATAGAATTCACATCCTCCACCTGAATCACATGATCCCATCGCTCTTTCATTGGAGGAATCATATACATAGAGCACTCTTGCTAAACGAATGTTATCTTTCTTTCTCATGTTTTCTCATTTATCACGGTTAAAAGAGTGTATGTGCTTATCCTCTACACATAGTGTGTTGCATAACCATGACAGGTCAACATAATGTTTATCTTACGCTTTTACTCTTGTCCTTTTTGTGGACATGTTTAAACTCAAAGCATTTTGGTGTTCACTATTTTATATTTCTTGTTTGCTGGTTTACATGCTTATCTTTCTTGTTTACCAGGCCTTCACCAAGATGGGTTGACCAATGCATCGGTGGCTGCATTGGAAATATCACTTTACATGAACAGGCCCATGCACTGTTTAATTTAGGAGTAGGAGTGTTACACAATAATTTGTCACCATCCCTATTACCCCTCTCCCGCATCTTGGAGGACTCATTTCGGGACCTATGAGAAGTGACATGACCTGCAAACACTTGCATTGCATTCCCCTGAACTTGAACTTCATTTGCCCTGAAGACATCTCCTACTAAAAAACCCTAAAAATAGCCCTTTTTCCATTGGCGCGGTTCCATTGTGCAACCCTCCCGCCAATGGGGGAAATCCTCCAAAGAGGGTGCGCCAGTTGGCACTCTGTCACAGAGTCGCACTCACGCAAACCATAATCAGTGGTGTTTTTTAACAAACAAAAAGTGGAAGTTTCATCCTAACAAATTCCTGGGCTGAATCTATCTTGAGTTGGGAGGTTTGGCTACGGGTTTCCATAGAGAGGAAGTGGTTTTCCACCTCTCATGGAAGCTTCCTTGATGATAAAGCCAATCCCATGATTATTGTGGATGATCCCAACTCCCCTTCCTCCATCTATAAAAGCTTTTCCATTTTCCTTGACAAGCTAGTTCCAGAGTTCCAGGGATTCAGAATTGTCAAGTTTCCAAGAGCTTCATGCTGCAAGAGCCTTCTTCATCCCAATAAGGCCAAATCCAAGGAGATTCTTGTCCAATAACCAAAGAGAGAGAGGCTTGCTCCTATTCCCAACAAGCTTTGCAAGACATGTGCTGCTAACTACCCAGCCAAAGGAGAATCTAGCGTCAGAACTATGGTTGTATTCTTCTTTGATTATTATGAATAAATGACTATTGGTTATGGTTCCACTCTTATTGTTCTTTGTGATGATGATAAGTTATATCCTTTCTGACTGATAGATAGTTGCATATGCTGGATTTTATGTTAATGTTTGTGTCATTTCTTGTATGTGTAGGTGTCCATTCATGGAGATCGTGGGGATTGTGATCTGCTGGAGCAAAGGAACGAGAGCGCCACCTCTTCTACAAGCACTAGCATTGGAATCTAGGTAGGCCTTCATCACTGGTCTTTAATTTGCAATTAGGAACTTGCGTTGTAGCATTGTATGATTGTTGCTAGACCTGGTCTGGGCTAGTAGGGATCGCCTCTGTCCGCAGAGGGGATTTACCTCCTCAACGAATTGGCGACTCCGCTGGGGAGCTTGTCTTGCCTTTTTGGCTGTTTCTTGATTTTTTGCTTGCTTGGTTAGCCTTTGGGCTAGGTTCTTTTGCTGTTTCTTGCTTCTTGGTTTACCTGGTTATTGTTGGCCTGGTTTTGGATTGCTTATTTTTCATTTTGGCACAACAATGCTCATTGGTGCTAGTTTTCAATGTATTACTCACGCCAATCCTTAAAAGGCGCTAGTTTTGGCCTAACAGTCACACCAATTGGTTCATGTTGTCAATGTACTACCCGCGCCAATCCTTAAAAGGCGCTAGTTTCAGCTTGACAGTCGCGCCAGGCCTGGGGACTGCTAGGGTTTGCTTATTTTAAGCCTTCTGAGCTTGGTCTTTGATTTTGGATACATTTTTTCGACTGCTTGAGTGTGTTGGAGTCCTGTTTGACTGGTTTTAACCTTCATCCTTTGGTTGTTTGCCATTTTCTATTGATTCCACGTTTTTAGCCCTAGGGCATCTAGTGGCATTGTGTGTTGAGCCTTCCTTAGGAGTTTTTGGTTTTTTATTGGTCTAGTCAACTCTCTGATTGCTCCCTTGTACTCGTTTAGTGGTTGTTAATCATTTCATTGTGTTGTTTGAGTGACTTACCCCTTTTTCACTTGAATTCTGCTTTGTTTCACTTTGGGCCTAGATTACATGGTTGATTTGTGTCTTTGGGACTTTTCTCAGTTTTGAAGGACTTCTTTGTCATTTAGGGATCTGATTGTGTTTACATTGGGTGAAATTTGCTTTTTTTTGCTCTCTTACTATCATTTCTCAAAGTTTGTTTAGTGCATCTTGCCTTTAACATTAAAAAAATATATATCTTTTTTGCTTTTCATTAGTTAATGTGAATTAGAACTTTTCGTTGTTATTAGTGATTAGTGACCTTGAAGAAAATTTTTTTAATTCCCATTAGCTGCATTAGAGATATCGTTGGTTGTTTTATGATCATTTTGTTAGTGTGAAAGCTCTCAACTCTCTTATAGTTTGCATTCATCGAATAAAATGATATATTGCGGCATAGAGCTTGCATTTAGGAAATTTTGAGACATTACATATGGTAAGGCCTGAAAACTGAAACATAATCCAAGATCAACTTTAAAATGAACTGAATGAATCTAACAACACATTGGAACATAACGCACACTGTTTAGAGGTCTAGGCTAGAGACGTGCTCCAACGTCGTTAAACCTAGTCACTTATGTTTCCACTCAAGGTTGGGTGATTCCTCCTTCTGTGACTCAATAGTGGTCTAGTACGGAATTGTGCTCCCACATACCATTTGGTATATGGGGAGACCCCACTAGGTTATCACCCTTTATCCATAGGAAGTCGAGTCTGCCGCCCTATACCCGTGATACACCGAACACAGCATTCGGGGAGATTTCCTGCACGTACAGAAAGTCCTTGGTTGATTTCTCTTTCATTTCTAAAAGCAAGGTGTATATTGTAGTTCACGGTTATTTGGTACACCCTCTTTTCCTAGTATCCCTGAGCAGTCATTTGATCTTTTCTGACTCCCTAAATTTGAAAGGATCACCAAGTGCTTTTCCTTTCACGCTTGTTTCAAATCTGAAAGTGATAGAGTCACCTTTTATCCGTTTCTTGACTCTTAAAACATGAAACGGTGAAGTTTCTTAATTCCAATGTGGTAAAACTTAAATCACCCGCGATCACATGCCCTGTTAGATTCCACTTGCTAGCCATTTGATTATGTGTCTTAACTCTTTTTCAGCCCCGTGTGCGATTTTCAGTTTTTGATGGCGACTTTTCCAGAGTTCACCAACCCAGGAGTCCCCTCTGATGGGAATCCTGGTCATTTTCCTCCATTTGGGAATGTTGGTGCTCCTTACATGGCCACGTTGTCCCTTCTTAGGTTAACTGTTGAGTTTCTCGTTTGGTTGTTCTCAACCTCTGTTGTCCCTAATGTCTTAACTACTGGTCAATCAGTTCCTCCACCTGAACAACATCATGTTGATTCCAAGGTGCACCTCTCCCCTTCTTCGCCTCTTTCTACGTCCTCATCTTCTACTTCACCTAGTGAAAGTCTGGCTTCAAGTAACCAGGTGGCTAAGAAGAAGAAGAAGAAGACGAAGAAGAAGAGGTCTCATAAGCGAGAGGCTAAAAGTGCCGCTGCTGCTCCAAGTACATCCCAGGTTGGCACACCTTCTTCTCTTCCACGGAAGGTTAAGTTTCCTTGTAAATTGTGCAAGGATGACCATCTTCTTTGTGATTGTCCTAGCATTCCTAGGATCTTAGAAGTATGGTCCCACGATCCGGCCTGCCCCTCATCATCCTTTGAAGCTCATGGTGATGCTGCCCTATCAACTGGCAATGGTAAGAAGAACGGGAAGATTCGATTCCCCTGTAGGCTATGTGAAGGCAACCATCTCCTTCACCTTTGTCCACTCATGGATAAAGCTTCCGTTGTTTTGGAAATTTTTACAACTTCTTCACCCCAACTCCGCGTTGGTTGTCAGAGGCTCTCTTTAGATCCTCTCCCTGTCGAAAACGAGATTGATTTAGATCCTTCTCTTGTCCATCCTCCTCTTTCCGAACCTGGCTGTGCTAAGCCTGTTCTAGACCAACCATTGGTCAGAAAGAGTGTCGACTCAGGTTCACCACCAATCGATCACTCTGTTTCGGAAGAGCATCATGCTCATGTTCTTCTCGTCTCGTCAGATTCTCCTGAGTCTGAAAATGACCCTCCTATCCCAGCTAATCCCGAGAGTCCCTCTTCGAAGCAGTGGGGCAATCATACGATTCCCCCACCAAGTAGTTCAATCGTTTCCTTCAACTGGAGTCACGTGACTTCTTTCTCCCTTCCATCCCATGTGCCTTTCTAGATTACAATACATGCCTATGATAAGGCAGTACCTGGCACTGTCTTAGATGAGGGTGCATTTGTCAGTCTTATGCCTTCCACTACTTGGCAAGCTTTGGGCTCCCCACAGCTTGTGCCGATCGCACAAAATCTGATGGCGTTTGACGGAGGAACCAGTCAACCATTAGGGATCCTTTCGAAGTTCCCTATTATTTTGGGAGGCAAAACCGTCTATATAGACGTACTGGTCACCCAAGGTGCTTTAGATTTTAGTCTTCTCCTTGGTCGTGACTATGTTTATGCCATGGGGTCCCTTGTCTCTTCACTTTTCCGTGTGGTTTGCTTTCCACACGATGGAAGGATTGTGACTATAGATCAATTATCATTCTTTAGTCCCCCGGTGCCTCCTACGCAGTTGTCATCCCCTCCTGGTTTTTATCCACCGGTTTTATCTGCCCCAACGCAGGTCAACTACATGACTACTTATCCCATGCCTGTATCCAGTGATGCCGTCGTCGTACATAGTGTCCTGGGGGCATTGGGTCCTAACTTCCAAGATGTGATCCTTCCACCGGGAGTGACATTCTTGGAAGCTACAACTTCCTGTTCATTATGATGAAGTTCGGTCAGAGCATAGTTCATTTTCCTATGTCAAGCTCCTTAAAAAATGAAACTGGGTCTGGTCGAGCATAGTTCCTGATCTTGTGTGCAGCTCGTTAAAAAATGAAACAAGGGTTATGAGGATAGTTCTTTTACTGTGTCAACCTCATTAAAAAATGAAACAACTCCCTTTCCAAATCGAGTCTTTTGATTAAGATCTCGAATCCAAGCAAAGTTCTTCATGGTTCAAGCTTGTGTAAAAATGAACCCATACCAAATGTACATCTCGTGATTGCCATTTTTATCCGCCATTATGCTAGATGAGCCTTGGTTGTTTCATTCCATTGCCACCATATCTTTGGCCGATCATATGCCTTCACTCGGTTGTTTTTTCCTTTCTTGAGGAACCGCAACAATGAGTGGTTTTATTAGCCATCCTCTTGACCATTACATGTTTTGAGTAGTTCCACCATTTCCGGAACCAGTTGCTACCCTTCATACCACTCATTCCTCTAGGACGAGTCACCTTTAAGCTCTTTTCTAACTCGTAAAATATGAAAAGATTGCCGAGTATTTTTCCCTTTTTGACTCGTTAAAGAGAATAAAAAAGGAGATCTTCTTTCAGCTCTTTTCTGACCGTTTAAAGATGAAAAGATTGCCGAGTTATTCCTCTTGACTCGTTAAACATAAATAAGAGGCGGTCACCTTTAAGCTCTTTTTCTGACCGTGTAAAGACGAAAATATTGTCGGGCCCTTGTCGTTTCAGGCTCGTTAACGGTTGCGACACGACGTGATTTTGGTCGCATTTTTAGTTTTTCAAGTCGAAGTCACTAATCATGAAGAGTACTCCTCAATCATAATGATCGGGTGGTTCTTTCGAGCATTGTTTTATAATTTTTTGGGCTCGAGAGACACAACTTTAAGAAAAAGGACACCCCTGGAGTTTACTTTTCTACTGTCTTTTCAAACTCTCTAAACCTGAAAAGATGTCGAGTTCTTCCTTTGTCAGACTCGTTAAAACTTGATGACATTGGATTCCGTCGAAATGACGCTTTACAAGCATATGCTATCCCCGTCAAGCTTGTTAATAAAAATAATTGGGGTACTCGCCCGAAATGGTGGGGAAAATAGAACCAGAATCATTGTCGTGTCGACAGTATGTCCCTCTTGAACATGGCACTTGTCTTCATTCATGTCTGGGTGGGGAAATCTTATCTCATTTTTCACTTGCCTCCGTGGGTTTGGGTGATCCTGTTTGACCTCTCATCTGCTAGTTGCCTTGTAACCATGACCTCTGATCATTTGATGTCAAATACTACGAAGTCCACTATCGTGCCGCCGATATGTTCAAGAGAAGTTGACCTCTGCGAAATAATCAACCTCGCTCTGATAACTCACATAATCCTGATTCACAAACAAAATGTTATCCTCCTCTGTCTTGCATCAATGATGTGGGAAACACTATGGCCCACCTTCGATCAAGGTCGCTTCCTGTCGACTTCGGCTCATTATCCAGGAAGTTGACCTAGAGACTCCCTTCAGCTGCATTGGAGCCTGCATGCCTCAATGGCAGGTTCTTCGCGTTCGACGTGAGGTTTTCATTATTGGCCTCCGATCGAATGATTCTATGGGTGTTCGACGTTGGCTCACTGAGTCGCACGCTGTAGATTGTACCTATAGTACCTTGAGGGCCATTGTCATTATTGGTGGTACCTCTCGCGTCTATTAACAGTTTTCATCATTGGCTGGTAATCAGACGATGTTCTTCCATGTTCGACTTTGACTGCCATATTCGCATGCTTGAACTTGTACTTTGTATGGGTCGAGATGGAGCGCAAGACCCTGGATCTTGTCTGTTGGGATCCAGGTTGCGATTTTGTGAATTATTATGATTATTACATGACTCATTCACTGGATTCCTGCGACCATGCCTGAGTCTATTTATCGATCCTCAATGGATGGCTGTGTCCATACCTTGGATCTAGATTCTTATGTACTCTGCTATGGATGGTCGTGCCCTTACCACATCTATCATGTGCTTGAGATATTAGTTGTACTTCTCCATGCATGTTTTCCGGCAGCAGTGTTTTCGGTTGGACATGTTCTTTTAAAGAATTTCACCCCTCTCTCTCTCTCTCAGGACTCATGCTTTAGGGGGCATCTGTTACACAACAATTTGTCACCGTCCCTGTTACCCCTCTCCTACATCTTGGAGAACTCATTCCAAGGCCTATGAGAAGTGACATGACCTGCAAACACTTGCATTGCATTCCCCTGAACTTGAGCTTCATTTGACTTGAAGACATCTCATGCTAAAAAACCCTAAAATAACCCTTTTTCCATTGGCACGGTTCCATTGTGTAGCCCTTGCGCCAATGGGGGAAATCCTCCAAAGAGGGCACGCCAGTTGGCGCTCTGTCACAGAGTCACACTCGCACCAAACATAATCAGTGGTGTTTTTTAACAAACAAACGGCAGAAGTTTCATCCTAACAAATTCCTGGCCTGAATCTATCTTGAGTTGGGAGGTTTGGCTATGGGTTTCCATAGAGAGGAAGTGGTTTTCCACCTCTCATGGAAGCTTCCTTGATGATAAAGCCAATCCCATGATTATTTTGGATGATCCCAATTCCCCTTACTCCATCTATAAAAGCTTGTCCATTTTCCTTGACAATATAGTTCCAGAGTTCCAGGGATTCAGAATTATCAAGTTTCCAAGAGCTTCATGTTGCAAGAGCCTTCTTCATCCCCAAAAGGCCAAATCCAAGTAAGGAGATTCTTGTCCAATAACCAAAGAGAGAGAGGCTTGTTCCTATTCCCAACAAGCTTTGCAAGACATGTGCTGCTGACTACCCAGCCAAAGGAGAATCTAGCGTCAGAACTATGGTTGTATTCTTCTTTGATTATTATGAATAAACGACTATTGGTTATGGTTCCACTCTTATTGTTCTTTGTGATGATGATGAGTTATATCCTTTCTGACTGATATATAGTTGCATATGTTGGATTTTATGTTAGTGTTTGTGTCGTTTCTTGTATGTGCAGGTGTCCATTCACGGAGATCATGGTGATTGTGATCTGTCGGAGCAAAGGAACGGGAGCACCACCTCCTCTACAAGTACTAGAGTTGGAATCCAGGTAGGCCTTCATCACTGGTCTTTAATTTGCAATTAGGAACTTGCGCTGTAGCATTGTATGATTGTTGCTAGACCCGGTCTGGGCTAGTAGGGATCGCCTATGTCCGCAGAGGGGATTTACCTCCTCAACAAGGAGTAGTATTTTCTTTCTTGTTTTGATTTGTTCACATGTTTTCTTGCCTAATTTTTTGGGTTGTGTTATATTCTTCCCACATAGTTAACAGGGGGTTTGAGGGGTACTGGTAACCCCACTTTATGGGGTCCGGGGCAGCGGGCCGGAAAATTTTGGTTTTGGACCCTATGTTAGGTTGGGCGGACCCACCTATGGTTTTGTGCATGATTTTCACACATGTTTTTTGGACGCGATGGTTTTCGGTCCATGGTATTGGATCGATGGTTTTTTGGTACATGGTATTGGACGTGATGGTTTTTCGGTCCATGGTATTGGATGCTTCGGCATGTATAAATATGTATTGTAACATTGAAAGAACAGAATGAAAAATCAAGCTGGTAGTCTCGGTTTTGAGATCCAGTGGGAAATCTCTGTGTATATGTGTTTTATGTGTTATGCTCTCGCATTTTTATTTTTCCTGTGATTTAGAATTCCTATGCAGGTAATTTCTGTACGGGGTTAAAACCTACATTTGGTATTAGAGTTTTTTTGGCTTCAAGGGGACGCCTTTGTTACTGAGGGGTTTCACTCGGGCCTGTGGTAGACCCTGTTCAGTGGGAGATTTGCGAGATCGATTCTGGTGGTGAAAGAAGATGGAAAGCAGCGGAAAGATAGAGATTGAGAAGTTCAATGGTCAGAGTTTTGAGTTGTGGAAACTCAAGATGGAGGATCTGTTGGTGGATAAAGATCAGTGGATCGCGGTAGATCCGGGTACTAAACAAACGGGAGTGACCGATGAAGAATGGAAGAAGCTGGATCGGAAGGCAAAGAGCACAATACGATTGTGTGTCTCAGATTCAGTATTGTTGAATATATCAGGGGAAGCTACGACGAAGGGCTTATGGGACAAGTTAGGGGCTTTGTACCAATCTAAGTCTCTGGTGAATAAACTGTTCCTGCGGAAAAAGTTGTATAACCTGAGGATGAAAGATGGAGACTCGGTGACAGAGCATCTGAATGCATTTAATACTGTGGTAAGTCAG